>BQNB010022977.1:0-14833 GCA_026074375.1 Tanacetum coccineum | reverse complement strand
GATTTTCTGCTAACCCAAACGCACCCTATTCGATTTTCTGCTAACCCAAACGCACCCTATTCGATTTTCTGCTAACCCAAACGCACCCTTTAGGTGTTTCTGCACAACCAAACGCACCCTAGTGTGTTTATGCACAACCAAACGCACCCTTATGATGAAACATCACAACCAAACGCACCTTGAGGTGGTTTTATCAAACCAAACGCACCCTCTTGTGGTTAATGACAGAACCAAACGCACCCTTATGATGAAACTGCACAACCAAACGCACCCTAAGGTGGTTTTATCAAACCAAATGTACCCTCTTGTGGTTAATGACATAACCAAACGCACCCTTATGGTGCGTGGAGGTGGTGTGGTGCGGTGGTGGCGTGGCTGTGGTGATGAAGGTGGGGATGGCAGCGGCGGATGGTGGTGATGAAGGTGACGAGATGATGTTGGTGGTGTTGTGGCAGTGCGTGGAGTGATGGGTTGGTGAGAGGGCTGAGATGGTGACGAGGTGGTGATGTTGATGGTGTGGAGGTGGTGCCGAGATGGTAGAGATCGAGATGATGAGGGTGGCGTGGTGATGTTGTTGATGGTGGGATGGTGATGGGTGGGATGTGGATGGTGTTATGAAGATGGTGACGTCGGCTGTTGGAGGGGCGGCGGAGAGGGGGTGGTCGGACGTCGGCCGAAAAATGGGAGGAAGAAGGAGATGGAGGCTAGTTAATAATGAATAAACCCTAATGAACTTTCTATATATACTTGAAACTTTAAAAAAATGTGACAAGTTTAGGATAGTTGAGGGTTAATTGTTATAAATATTACCACAGGGACTAATAGTGTAATTTTTGTTAAATATCGTTTCGGGACTCGTTTAGGCTAGTTAACGATTGATTTAAAATACGAAAGTTTCACCGTTGCGTCCAAAATGATTTTTCCACGAAAATGAGTATTTACTCGACTATTATTTTATAAATGTTTTTATAAAATATATTTAAAATAATTATTATTTATTTGGTAGCCATTGGGTGTCACGGGTAAGTTTTGTTCGTAAAAATGAAAATTTATTATGAATATTCGCGTTTTTAAATAAACTATTTTTAATAAAATAATAAATAATTTATTAACTATTTTTATTTAATAAAAAGTGATAATTAAATATAAATTAAATTATTTTTGTGTCGGTACGCGTTGTGTTCAAAATTTTGCGAGGGTATTTTAGTCATTTTCTGGTTTGCTTCAGTCTCGGGTAAAACTGAATTTTGTCCCTGGAAAGTCGTTTTATGTCCAAAATGCTTTAGAGTCCGAGTCGTGAAAAACGTGATTTAGTGGTCTATTTTGTTAAGTCAACTTAGGAATAACATATATCTTCTCGTTTTCAAGTCAAATAAGTTAAAAATAAATTTTTATAAACGACAAATATGTAATAATAACTATGATTTATTATTTAAATATGTTCTGAAAAATTGCCAGTTACGCGGTAATCGTTTTTATGTGACACTAAAAGATAAAAAGTCAAAAAGTCAAGTCAGACCTGAAAAGTCAAAGGGCAAAATAGTCATTTAAAGTTCTGAAAATTGACGGTTGTTACAGTCTTCCCACTTTAAGGGAGCGCCGTCCCGGTGCTCCATTCGACTTATTCTCCATAGGGTTTGCGACGGTTGATACACATTCGAAAAAAATCCATATTACATATTACGAGTCGAAAGAAGTTCATAGCTCAAAGAATGATTTATACGGACGAACACACGCTATGTCAGATACACATAAGCCCACTCATTTATAATTTGTCACTTACAAAAATAGGCGTCCCAATCCTTGTAAGTAAGAATTTATAAACTTATGGTTCGGCGGTTTATAATTTCCTTATTCAAATGAAGAGGCGTCCCAATTCGTTTCAATAAGACGATTATAAATCATCCTACTTAAGTATCGGCAACACAAAATACGATATTAAAACGATGGATTACGAAACAACATATGCGGTTCAAAAGCATAGAAAGAGTGTTCAAACTCGGAGTCGATTAGTAAAATAATTAGTGGAATTGCAAACTATGCCGAATTTCGATATCGTCAAAAAGGAATAAAGTAAAGTCGCGTAAATGCTTGAAGTTAATCGTAAAAGATCAAGAAGAAATTAGCCAACATGTATATGTATCCTTATATAATACTAGTATTGATGCTCGAGGGAGTAACGAGAAATCAGGAAGTACATGAAAATCAGAGTGATCAATATTTATATAACGGACCGATATAAGGTAAATAGTAAGACGTTATAAGATAGACGTAAGAGAGCGAAATTATAGCTAAGTGTTAAATGTTCATTATCCACGTAATAGTAGTAGAGATGCAAAAGAGAGCTTATAAAGAATTAGAGAGCATGCGCGCGCGGACATCGGACAATGGTGAAAGTCTCTTAAAATTTTTTGAAAAACGGTTATAGTTTAGGTTTTGAAAACAACCTAGTTCTCTATAACCAGTGCTCTAATACCAATCTGTCACACCTCCAAAATCAGACTGCAGCGGAACGGTAACATTGGGGTGCGACTTCAAGGCACAAGGTACAAGTTACAGAAAACGACTCTAAGCGAGATGTTTTGAAAGCCACCATTCGCTAATTTTTATAAAATATTAGAGTTACAATAGATCCCATTAGTAATGTAATAGAAAACATTTTCAAAACGTTTATCGAATGGTACTCAAAGTGTAAAGCCTTCAAAAATATATATCCGCGCGACTCGAATGTTCCCAATGCTCAGCTAGCAAAATAATAACCTGAGAAAATATACGCAAAATAATAACCTGAGAAAATATACGCAAAACATATACAGATGCTGCCAAACATCCTACGAAATACCTCAAACGTTAAATGCGTCAATGGTTATCTAGAAACCACAGCCCAGATGAGGATTGTCAGTCTGATAGATCTATCCATAACACTCGCGCCTACTACTAATAGCAATTAACAGTTCATGATAAATAGGGACTTAAATGGAAATACGGTAATTAGCATAATAATCAGGCAATAATCTGGATAGCATACAATCAAAACACTGTGTCCAAATAGTAAAACAAGGCAAGTATTTCATGCCGAAAACAGTTTATGAAAACCATTAAAAGAGAAAAGGTGGGGCTATGAACTCACCTCGATGTTGAAGAAAAATTGTCAGAAGTGCACATATTAAGCACAACACAAACGGAAAACGGAACGGCTCGACCAGGAAGTTGCGGTTCATCTTAACGGTTAAATCCCACTAGTAGAATGATGGTCAACGCGACACGTTGATAGAAGATTTAGATCTCAAGTGGTAATGGTTGGGTGGTTGGTCAAATAGAATAAGTCGAAAATGAAAGCAAAATATGTAATATATTCCGTATATATTACATATGAAAAATGGACAAGTATATAATTCATATGGTGAATTATATAACAAAGACTAACAATCAAATAAATAATCGAGACATTTAATACTTTACCAGTATTATATAAGAATATGAGAAAAATAATTGAAACAAAATATTTTGACACGTGTTCGGAAATCACCAATTTAATTAATGAAAATTTCTTGCATAAAGGTAAACACACGTTTTAAAGTTTCGAATTAGATAATTGACATTTTTAAAGTTTCTACAAAAGTTATTATTTTGTCTTTTAGTCGGGAATTTATAAAATAATATTTTATAAATTAGTATTTCGTCTCCTTTTTAGCTAAAATAGCTGTCTCGTTTGTAAAAGTATAGTTTTTGTTTAATTATCGGGTTATTGTATAATTACAATTTAATAAATCCTAATACTTTATCCCTTCGTTCTTTTATCGGGTTTCTGAAATAATAGATGTTTTAGTGAAAATCACTAAGTATATAATTTATAGAAAATTCGGTATGTCCTATTCGTTTATACAACGTTTTCATTTTTTAACAAAACTCAATGTTTTTTCCACTAATTCAAATCCATGTTGCAATATCCGCGTGTTTCTTTAAATATTTAAACGAGATAACTAATAATAAAATAGGTAAAACATACACACCTTATGGGGTGTTGTGACAAACGCACCCATAAGGCTGAAACAAAAACCCTTTGGGCTGTTAACCCCGTAAAGCCAGACATGAGCACTAATCTACATAAGGGTGCTTTTGGCGTGACCCAGTAATCGCGCAGTGATAGGTGTGAAAGTCCCGCGCAGAGAGTCAGCCAGCTATGTAGTAAACCAGTGTTTACTAGTGGTGTTTTTGTTTTGCGATTTAAGCATAGTTGAGCAGAGAAAATAAAGGGTTTTCTTCTGCTGCACTCTAAGAGGCAGTCTTGTGTTTTCTAAAACTGTTCTCGCGTACTGTGTGCTTAACTGCCTTCAACATAAATATCCGGATGAGACCCTTAAGATGTTTGTTGCTATGTTAAATTTAGGATTAGATTATCCCACATAGCCCAGACAAACAACCAAACGCACCCTGAGATGGTTTTATCAAACCAAATGCACCCTCTTGTGGTTAATGACAGAACCAAACGCACCCTTATGATGAAACTGCACAACCAAACGCACCCTGAGGTGGTTTTATCAAACCAAACGCACCCTCTTGTGGATAATGACAGAACCAAACGCACCCGCTGTGGTGCGTAGAGGTGGTGTGGTGCGGTGGTGGCGTGGCTGCGGTGATGAAGATGGGGATGGCAGCGGCGGATGGTGGTGATGAAGGTGACGAGATGATGTTGGTGGTGTTGTGGCGGTGCGTGGAGTGATGGGGTGGTGAGAGGGTTGAGATGGTGGCGAGGTGGTGATGTTGATGGTGTGGAGGTGGTGACGAGATGGTGGAGATCGAGATGATGAGGGTGGCGTGGTGATGTTGTTGATGGTGGGATGGTGATGGGTGGGATGTGGATGGTGTTATGAAGATGGTGGCGTCGGCTGTTGGAGGGGCGGCGGAGAAGGGGTGGCCGGACGTCGGCCGAAAAATAGGAGGAGGAGGGAGATGGAGGCTAGTTAATAATGAATAAACCCTAATGAACTTTCTATATATACTTGAAACTTTAAAAAAATGTGACAAGTTTAGGATAGTTGAGGGTTAATTGTTATAAATATTACCACATGGACTAATAGTGTAATTTTTGTTAAATATCGTTTCGGGACTCGTTTAGGCTAGTTAACGATTGATTTAAAATACGAAAGTTTCACCGTTGCGTTCAAAATGATTTTTCCACGAAAATGAGTATTTACTCGACTATTATTTTATAAATGTTTTTATAAAATATATTTAAAATGATTATTATTAATTTGGTAGCCATTGGGTGTCACGGGTAAGTTTTGTTCGTAAAAATGAAACTTTATTTTGAATATTCGCGTTTTTAAATAAACGCTTTTTAATAAAATATTAAATAATTTATTAACTATTTTTATTTAATAAAAAGTGATAATTAAATATAAATTAAATTATTTTTGTGTCGGTACGCGTTGTGTTCAAAATTTTGCGAGGGTATTTTAGTCATTTTCTGTTTGGTTTCAGGTCTCGGGTAAAACTGAAAAGTTGTCCGGAATGTCGTTTTATGTCAAATTGCTTTAGAGTCCGAGTCGTGAAAACGTGATTTAGTGGGTCGTTTTTGTTAAGTCAACTTAGGAATAACATATATCTTCTAGTTTTCAAGTCAAATAAGTTAAAAATAAATTTTTATAAACGACAAATATGTAATAATAAATATGATTTATTATTTAAATATGTTTTGAAAAATTATCGGTTACGCGGTAATCGTTTTTATGTGACACTAAAAGATCAAAAGACAAAAAGTCAAGTCAGACCTAAAAAGTCAAAGGGTAAAATAATCATTTAAAGTTCTGAAAATTGACGGTTGTTACACTATTGATCAGATATGATGCCGTCACCGTTGCTTCTGCCCAGAACGAATCTGCCAAACCAGACTAATGTGACCCACGCGTTTATGTCACACCTGTGCAAGACTCTTCTTTTCTTGTATACCGACACTAGCTTCACCCGATTCAGTCCAGCCATCCAAGGAGTACACACAATTTCCCTTCATAGTTCCTGACAAAACCATCAAAGAACCCTTGATCACCTTAACTATTCCATTCTGCAACTTCACGGTATAGCCCTCTTGATCTAGAGTGCCCAAAGATATCAAATTTCTCTTTAACTCGGGAATGTAACGCGCATTTTCAAGCACAAAACTTGAACCATCTTTCATTTGTACTCTCACCTTCCCTGTCCCCATGATGACACATGCTCTATTATCATCGAGCAAAATCGTACCACCATTGAACTCCTTAAAATCAAACAAGAAGTCCCTCCTAGGCGTCATGTGAAAAGAGCCACCAGAGTCCATGATCCACTCTAAGAACCTCTCCTCACTCACCGCCATCAACAAGTCGCCATTGTCATAACCCTCAGAATGCATATCAGAACCCTATCCCGCATTCTTCTTGACAAAACCAGTTGATTTCTTCTTGTTCCTTTTTTGACAGCCTTTCTTCAGGTGATCCTCATAATAGCATATGTAACACTTCAGTTTATAAGTTCCTTTACCTTTCGACTTCGATCGCGAACTACCACGTCCTTGATTACCCCGATGATCTGATCTTCCCATTACATATAACAAATCACCATCATCCTTTGCATCTGTCAAAGTTATCATATGAAGATGGTAATGACGTAAGTAACATGAGTGCCTAATCTTCATCTTCAATATTAACGTCTAGGTTCGCCAAGTCACCGATCAACTTATTAAACTCATCTATATGTTCAGATAATTTCTTACCTGAATGCATGTAGAAAGTGAATAGCTTCTTCTTCAAGTATAATTTATTGGCTAAAGACTTTGTCATATACAAAGTTTCCAACTTTAACCAAACTCCCGCAGCAGAATCTTCTTTGTTGACTTCCCTCAACACCTTGTTATCCAAGCACAAGAGTAAGGCACTGTGTGCTTTCTTGTAGACATCCTCTTCAACGCCGCAGTTTTATCAGCGTCCGTCATGGTTCTCGGGAATGGATCTAACGCAGCCTCCCAACCATGTTGAATTAATAGACACCGCATCTTCACATGCCACAACTCGAAGTCATTAGACCCGTTGAATTTTTCGACGTCAAACTTCGCTATCGACGACATATTCTTTAGCCCTTGTTGCTAAAAATACTTTCTTGCAAATCGATTTAGTTAGAAATTCTAAACCACGATCACGAACAAATAACAAATCGATAAATAATAAACCAATTAATGGATTATATAAAAAAATTTGTTCCACAAGAAAAGCAACAAGTTCTTCAATTAAATTGTTTTAGTATAAAAACGATTCACTTCAATCGTTTTGATATAAAACAATAACCTGAAGTCTTATAACCAACACTTTATTTTTCTTTTTAGATATCCTTAAAAAAAATATAGTGTCCCTTCCAACTTTGTCGTTACATGTCTCACTGGTATTTTGAAAACATTAAATACCGCCACAACTTCGTCTCCTTCGTTTCTTCTTTGTAACTTGCAGGTACAAAACAAAAAACTGTTTTAAACCTCGACTAACTTATACTCCCAAATGATATCTTCGACGATTCGAAACCAAACGATAATCTTGCTCTGATACCACTTGTTGAAATTACGTCGTCAACAAACCCAAAAAGCCGAACACGGAATCGATAACGCTTGATGTTAATCGCACAAGAACAAGAACCCAAGTTAATCGACTTGTAGAAGAACCACGAACAAACGTAAACCACAAAGTTTAACCGAACGTTTAAACGTTATATTATACCACGATCGGTTACAAGAAAGAATAGAAGAATGCGTGTGTTTTGAGCATCACCCCCTCACCTCCTTTTATAGGGTGAGGGGGTTGGTACCCTAGTCTACATCGACTAGGAATGGGCTTGGGTTCAAGCCCACTCAAACAAACATTCCAAACAAAACTATATAAAGAAAAAGACACTTAGCTACCTTTTACTTATCGTATTAACTAAACTCGACACTAATACTAACAAAACTCATGGGGTGCACGACCCCAAGAACCCCCCATTGGTCCGCCCATGGCTAATTAGTTTTGTCTCAAAGATAATATATGAAAGAGCATTGATTGAGATGCTTAACCGGTGTGCTTAACTATATGTATATGCATACGTGTCAGCATTGTGTTGGAGACAACAGAAAAGTTCACTTCTTCACAAACTAATAATTTATTGTCACATCTATTAGACACATAATTAGTCACATATTTTAAGCCTGCAATCATTTTCCTATATGAAACACAATAATCGTTTTTAACCATGTACGAGTATTATGTTGCATATGAGTAAAAAAACTATCATCAGTTAAATTAAATTAAATTGATGGATATATTTATATATTTTTAGTTGTTGATTTTAAATGATAAAAGCAAGATATCGTGGATGTGATTGATAAGGATAAACTATAGCAAAAAGCCACCCAAGTTGAGATGGAAGTGGGTATCTTCGGTTATAACAACTACTATTATTAGCCTTCAAAACTGGCCTAATAGGAATATTATTGCAAATGATAATAGATTGCATTATTTTAATAAAGAATATTTGTTTAATTGTTGCCTTAATAATGGTTGTTAATTTTTTTTTAAAACGGTAATTTTTTTCACTATCTCATAATATATTTCATACATGCCTCCAGCGAGGCTTGAACCCACAACTTCTAGGTTGGTGGAGAACTCACATACCCAATGATACATTTGGTGACCAAATGAGCTAGCCCAGTTTGTTAATAATGGTTGTTAATAAACATTAACAAGCATGGTAACCCGCGCGTTGCGGCGGGGCTTACTTTTTTGCGAGTTATAAAAAGTAAAGTTTTTTTTCAAACATTAATTAATCTTAGAATATACACTGTTATGCAAAAAGTTATTACAAATGTTCGAATTTGAGGATTGCCTTTTAGTATTTGCATGTGTGCATTCTTATAGGCGTTGAATGCAAACTTGTATAGGATACTTACATATAGGCGCTGAACAATCGTGTCTGTTGTTTGCATTGTCAAAGATCATAGTTCTCGTTAGCTGATCACTAATATCTGCATCAACATGTTAGAAAGATTAGAATTAAGGAGAGGCATGCAAACATTTGAAAATAAGTAATATGCGCTGAAAATCTACCTTGTGAACATGCTGTTCTGATTAAGTAGACAGCAAGAATTTCACTTACTGCGGAATTTTTGACGTGTTGGTCTGCTATTGTTGGATACGTTACTGGTTCTTGTATTTGGTGTTTCGCCAATATCTACAACAGTTGTAATTTGGAAACATTTAAGGCAAATGAAATGACTATGTTTAAATATTCTATGACAATGAGACGGTGTAAAAGTGGGGTAGCATACTTACATATAGGCGTTGAACTACGTGTCTGTTGTTTGCATTCTCAGAAGCCATAGATCTCGTTGAGTTATCATTACTATCTACATCAACATGTTGGAAGAATTAGAAATAGTGTAAAACATTTAAACATCTGAGAATAACTAATCAAATTACCCAAGATACATACATGTGTTATGATGTGATTTGGCTATTATGTCTTCAACTATTTAAGGGCATACATTTGTCGATATCGTTACAGCAACATCAATGACAAACAACTGAGGTAACACTTGAGATCCAAAGCTATCAAGTGGACTAATTATCAGTTCATTTGGTTATGGCGTATTCACAACATTACCATTCATGGTATTATCTGCAATGTAGAAAATGTGATCACATTCATCCAATAGCTTCCTTTTCACTGACTTTCCTTTAGTTTTCATAGTTTTTACAGTTATTTTAAAGCAGGCCACATGCATTTGGAAGTCTGCTATTTGGCGAGTATGATTTATAGCAATTTTTAACAAAGGCGTTTGACAGCTATGGTTATGTGGCACATATAATGACAACAACGTAGGTGAAATTAGTATCAGTTGAAGATAACTAAAAAAAAGGCAACTAAAAAAAGCATACAGGCATATACAATCAAAGATTTTACTTGTCAGAGAAAATGCATAACATTTTACAGAATGAAACAGGGACTACATACCAAGACGAATGCAACAGATGTTTGTTTTGCAACTGTGGATGATAAACAACACGATGATCGCAGCAGCTATTGGTATCAACAGGATGGTGGAATTTCTAGAGTGTTTGAGATATGTTACGGACTTGGGCTTGGGCCAGCTGAGTTGGGCCGCTGGGTGCTTCACTCCTGCCACCTTCATCCACCCAATTCGGATGGGAAAAAAAACATTAAAACATCAGATTAGGCGAAGGTCCACTAAGACATCCTTATAGAAGTTTGTTGGTCAACTACTTACAACTTTGACGTTTAAATTAAGAAAGAGCAAATAGCATAACGATACGTATGTCTCTTGTAGTTAAAAAAAAATCCATGTTACCATTCTAACTAAGAAGTGCAGCCAAGCTGCAGCCGACATTATTTAGATAAGCTGCTTTTGGAATCTTACCATCATTAATCATGGCTGAAAAGAAAAGTTATACTTAATTTCTTCCTTTGCCTTCTTGGCACAACAACTGTCTTAGTGACTACATGTTCAGTACGTCCCGCTGAAATAAGAAACAGATACAAAATCGTAAGAGACAAAAACAAAAGTTTAAATAAGCTAATTAGATGAATTATGTTTTGTAAGGATCCATACATTTCTCTCAGCTTGTTCCTTCCCTGCAAGTAGATTTCGCTTCTCTTTTATGCACGCACTTTTGCCAAAAAAAATTCACCAAAGAATTATACTCAGATTTCACACATATTTTTCAATTTATTCAAACAAAACAAAAGTACCAACTCAACATATAAGTACTTTTGACATCATGAGCTTTTAAAGAAACCAAATTCCCAATATGAGCTAAAGCCGAAATACAAAGACACATATCAAGAGATAAAATTATTTCAAAGTTTGAAACTGTTCTGATACCTACAACAGGTTTAACCGCTTTGGATTTGTAAGAGTAGAACCGCATCACACATTCAGCCGCGGACGTTATTCGAGTCTTGTTTGGTTTTCCTGAAACATAGTAAACAATGTTAAAGTAGGCGATCAAGTGTGATTCCCAAGGTTAAACAGATAAGAGTTTAAGTGTGTCAACCCCAAGCTTAAGCAAAATGAAAGACCCTCGAGCGCTTATTTGTAACAAAAGCAGTAAAATAGTGTCGTGAAAACGTCTACAAAGAAGCTGGGCATTTATTAATCCGAAAGGAGCAACAATGAAGTTGTAGCACTACTGTTTAAGCATAATATGAAAACATCTAGTTTTTTTTTGAAAGTCATAACAATATACACTTCAAATTTATGGATAGAAAATTTATACGGAGAGTGCATACCTACATTTAACTCTGGTGTGTTCAGAAAGAAAACTACTTTAATAAAAGAAGCTTGCAAGAAATCCTGACTTTCATTTTGGCTTCCGGTTTGGACCGGTCTATAAAAACAGGCCATAGTTGAAACCACCATGGTTGATAATGCACGTATCAAAAGGGTATCAATCGATAGTAGTTGGCTCAGATTTATTGATGCCGTGTCTACGGTCGTGGAGGTTGCCGAGGCGAGCAATTCTCGCACTCTGCCATCCTTCCACTTTCCGCGGCAGCATAACATAGTCAGAGGATCATCATAGCCAGGTAAAATGCAATCATAGCTTATAGCCACAGTTTAGGAATATATTCAAACGATAACCCGGGTCAGGATGCACTGCCCAAATACCGTCGTCGGTACATAATGGACACAAAACATATAGACGCAGTATTCACAAAAATGTTTATCACTTTCTCTTTTTAAGTTATCATCATCTGTAAGCGGTGCGTATCACCCGCCATGGCTGCAACGACAATGTGGTTATGGTTGCCTCGCCAAGATACGGGCGACGATAAAACTACGCTTACAGAATATATGAAAGCGACATCGCTATATGGAAACGGCACCAAACGCCCGCCGTCTAGAACTTTTCTTGCCGTATTATACATTTACAATAACGTAGCAGCAAGAACACACCTTAACCCATAAACTTTATAACGCAAGGATGGATTTTTCCTTGCATTATAAATATACTAATTAGGCGTCAAATCCGTTGTCGTTCTGGCAATTAACCATAAGGCACAACGAATACCTCCTCGGCACCCATAATAGAACAACAAAAAAGTTGCAATAAGAAAAATAGATGCAAGAATACTCACCACGCAGAAACCCTAAAAAATCAAGGTTTTCAACCAATCCTTTCAATAAGAACAATCGACGACCACTAAACCTTTCCATGGAGGTTGATGTATAAATGAATCAAAAGCCCCAATCGAGAATCCAAATTCTAGCAACGTACATAGTTACCCATCCAGTTTTTGCCTCTTAATTAATACCCATCGAGTCTTCAGATACCAATGAAACCCTTGGTGGGAATGGATGTAATTTGAGACGTCAGTGAAGAATGAAGATTCTTCTGGAGGCAAAATTCTTATACGGTGAGTTAGCAGACATGGGTCAGGTGTCGGGGTTGGACTAATTTAACCGGGTTGGGCCAGGAACAGTGCTTAAAATGAATAGTAAAAGTATGTCAAAAACGCTGTCGTTTTACTTTTAAAATGTGTAGGATAGTAATGTCTATTAGCATGTCAAAGATAATAGCCTTGATATGTTGTCAATTGGGTCGAGCTTAATAGATTTGCAGACGAAACCGAACCGACAAATTGGTTCGCACCAGATCGAACCGAGCGTATTTCGATCCGGTCTTCGGTCCACCTTTTTTTTATCATATTCGGTCATTGGTCCGGTATGATTTTACACAAAACCTACCGATATGCTTTGTTATACCGGACCATATCGATGAACCGGACCGACCGAGCAGGACCGAACGCATTTCAATTCGGTCCTCGATCCGGTTTTTAAGTCAAATCGGTTTACTGGTTTTTATCAGTCCGGTTTGACTTTTGAACCGTTCTCGGCCCTAGTTATCAATGCAAAGTCTTACAACGCTTCTATAGTAAGATAACCTTGAAGTGGTTGATATTCTAGTTTGACAAAAGTAATAGTTAATGTGTAACAAGATCACAAACACGATTATATATAGTGACTTAGTAATATTTTTCATAAAGAATAATTTTACGAACGAATTGTGGTTGAAACTTAAAGAAAAGATGCCCACTCTTATCTTTTGACGTACCAAAATGAAGAGGACAAACAAGTGGCTACAGATTATTATTATTAAAAAAAACAATGATTAAAACATGGATCTTCACTTAATAAATAATTCTCTATTTATAATATTTATAAAAGACTTGTTTTTAAAGTCTTTAGTTTAAAACATGACAATTAATTAATCAAGAGTTACTAATATAAGTGTCTCCATACATGTTTTTAAAGATCCCAACATCTGTTTGCCTAAAAGAATAATTGGACGAAATCTAAATTAACCGAATTTAAACAAGATAGAAAGAACCTACAACGATATTATCAAGTTCGTTACAAAACTAAAACCTATAGCGCTATATGTGGCCTAAGAACGTGTGTTCATTATATTGAATTTATCCGAGTGATAATTAACCCAGTTCTAATGTGTGATTAGTGGGCTTGAATCATAATCACCATAGGATATCAAACAATATGTTTACAAAACCCAAGAGGAGGGTCACTATCAAAATTCAAGATTTAAAAATCTTAAGTCCTTTAACACACAATAATAATAATCACAAGTCTTCTAGCAACTGATATTAATCTTCCCCATTAGTAAATGCCTACACAAAATTCTTGTTTTCTCCTGAACTGAATCAGTTTCGCGATATAGCTTTAGTAGGGAATCAAACCTCACTTCTGTCGAGAAAACTTGAAGTTCTCATTATAGAAATGTAAGCAGCCTGAAGGAAACAAAAAGGCTTCTATGAGTTGGTATTCACATTTCAGAAACACGAGGACTTTCATCATATACGGGTTAGTTATAATTTGATGTTCACCTTTCTGATATCAACTGGAAACGCTGATGTATTTTTATCATTTATAACATCTGAAATCGCTTCTTTAGTTATTCATGAGTTTCTTTGTGGTCTAAATTAACCAAAGCCATAAAAACTTCTTCCCTAACCATTGTAGGTGGATGGCTTTCCCCGGATACAGCTTCCAGGCCTAATTTCCTGAATACCCATTAAAAAACCGAGTTTTTTAACAGATTGCTATGATGCATACATGTAAAGATGAAATTTCATACATATATATAGACATGCTTACTCTGTGGATGATAGGATGAGATCAGTAAGAATAACAATAAAACGGACGGCAATAACAATAACAATAAAATGAAATGGTCAAGGCCATTCATGTGAATAGTCTAAGAAAAAGTCACAACATTAGTACAGTGATAAGTCTTGATAACACAAGGCAGTCAAGATCATAGACGGACCCAGCATGTTTTAGAGGGTGTTGCACGGATTTTTCCTTATGATTATAAGTACTGAAGTTGCGCCATAAGGAATTAATTAGCTAAAATAGGGAGTTGCACGTACCAAAAAAAGACATATTTTGAAAACAATTTACACTTCCTCTCTGTACAGATCCATCAAGGAAAGAAGTGACATTATCGACACTTCCCCAGCCTCACAGAGAGCATAAGCATCATCCAGCATACCTGTAAACCAAATTATTATTAGTATATAGTGCAGGTTAAATCATTTGGATAAAAGGTTGCACACCATGGTTACCAAAACAAAGTCGTAAATAGAGATTATAATTGGACTGTCCGTATTTTTACATCATGAACAAACTTTAATCATCTTATTAAAAGTTTTAGAATATTATTGAAATATCTACACTAACTATTCAAAAATAGTTTAACTTTTTGGACAGAAGGTGTTCCGGGTCAACAGGACCTGACCC
>BQNB010022976.1:0-62352 GCA_026074375.1 Tanacetum coccineum | reverse complement strand
TTTGACTGAGTCACTTTCGACGTGCTTTGAACCATTATCAGTTTTCAAGCGATTAACCGACAAGGTGAGTTTTCATAGCCCCTAATCTACTGTTTTAAATCATCTTTTGGGGTGAGAACATTGCTTATTTCAAACATGTGAATACAAGTACAATTACCTATTACTGATTGGTCTAAGTCCCGAATTAACCCAAGTTGCTATCTGCCCGATTTATCCTGAACCGTTAATTCTTGCAAGCGCGAATGTTATGGATAGATCAATCGGGATTGACATCCCTGTTTGTCTTGAACTGACATTAGTCAAGTAGCCACAGTTTCATTTGAGTCAGATTACGGGTGTCCCGGGTTAGACATCTGCAAGGGCATTCATTTATTATTGGTATATGTTAACGCTTCGGTGTCATGAGCTTAGACAATAGTAATGCAATTTATATGACTTTGTATCTGTTATATTGTCATATGCGGATTAAATCTTGTGATTCATAAACACTACATTTTATAGGTTAAACAAATCTATGAACTCACCAACTTTATGTTGACATTTTAGCAATGTTTTCTCAGGTATTAAGAACGAAGATGCTATATGAAGTCTCATGCATTGCAGTCATTTTCCCATTATCTGAAGATCACTTGTACTATTTAAAATAATGTCGTATTGTCTATTTTATGCTTCCGCTGAATGTTTAAACAATTTATTATTTCCTAATTCAAGTGATCCGTTTTCTTAAAACGTCTCATATAGAGGTCGTTCTGTATTGCTTAGAAGTATGATAATCATGAAGTCACACGCCCTCGGCTACCATTATACTCTGATATTTTGGGGGTGTGACAATGAATCTTGTAATAATCAAAATGCTCTCGAAATTCCAGAATTTTTTGAAAATAATGATTTGAAAGCTCAGCTACAAGATAAAGACACTACCATTTGTTAGTTGAAGGAAATTATAAAATCAATGAGAGAAAAGTCCAAAGAAGAGAATGTGAATTATGATTATAGTGAAATTGAGACCAAAAATGTGGAACTGGAAATTAGTGTGGCAAAATTACTTTCGAAAAACGAGTGTCTTTGTAATGAAATTAATCATGTGAAACAGGTTTTTAAAGAGCAGTTTGAATCAATCAAAAAGACATGTGTTCGTACTAAAGAACATAGTGACTCTTTAATTGATAAACTGAACTTAAAATCTGCTGAAAATGAGGATTTAAAAGCTTAAATTCAAGATAAGGTTTTTGTGATAACATCATTGAAAAACAATTTACTAAAATTAAAGGATAGTTCGTCATCATAGACGCGGGTTCAACATCACAACATTATTTCAACATCTGAAAAAAAGAAAAAATAAATTGTTGATATTGCTGCACAAACACCATCTGCCTACACTATTGTTCCAGGAATGTTCAAGCTAGACTTAGAACCTTTGGCTCCTATGTTATTGCAAAATATGGAAACTCACATAAATTACCTTAAGTACACTCAGGAACAAGCTAGATAATCTTCGTGGGACATAGTTCGTACAAGCTAAAGCAACACAACCTTTAGATAAAAGAGTTTAGACTCTGCCTATAAGCAATGCCAACGGAATTCAGGGAGTTACTTGTTTATGTTAGAGATACATTGCCCCTAATGCGATTATACTTAACGAGAAAAAGGTTGCAGTCACTCCAAATACAAACAAAGGTCAAGAAAGAGAGTTTGCTGACCCTCTCCCCATCCTCAAGCAACCATTAAACCAGGGGTAGAGTTATCCTAAAAAATCAGATTTCTAACACCACCTTTGTTGTCTCCTAAAGGAATGAAGTGGTTCTACTAGTAATTGCGGATCAAAGCCTACATGCAATAAAAAGAATGATAGGATCTCGCAAACACCACGTAGGAACATGAAGAATAAAGTAGAAGCCCAACCTAGGAAAGTTAATAAAAAGAAGTGTTGTTGAACCTATTTTTGATGTTGACGTTAAGCAATCACTGTTAAATGCGAATTCTGAACCTATTTGTGCTACTTGTAAGAAATCTAATGTTTGTTGGCTGTTCATGATATGTGTCTTCTTTGATTTTGTGGGAAAATGTGGAATAGCCGTGCTAAATCTTCCAAGGGAAATATTAAAAATAACAAAATATTTGGAAAAAACCTACTGTCATGTATTTCTATGAAGTAGGAACTTAGTGGAAAACCAACAGGCAGAAACTTTCTCTATAAGTTGGTAAACTCTGTGCCTTTAACTAGGTTTACTTTAGATAACGTTTAGTGGCCTCCTAAGAAAAAACCACTTTCCCACTCAGTTTTAAAACACAAATAACCAAAGCTTAAAGAACTACAGGATCAGGAAACTCAAAAATGTTAAAAATGTAGGTTTGTATGAAAAAAGCTAAGTTTGTAGGAATCTAAGAATGCTCTCAACCACTCGAAAAACCCATCTTTACTTGGGATACAATGACTATATTATATAACAATTATTCTATTTATGCGCTCTCTTGTAATGACATGTTATCAGATTGTTCTTCTGGTATTCTGGACTCCCGATGTTCGCAACATTGACCAAAGAACCGCCTTCAAATCATGAACTTTTGTTAGTAAAATTTCTGGGTACAGTACTCATGAACTTTATTTCTGGGTACAGTTAGATTCGGGAACGACTGGATTGCAAGAATTATGGGGTATGGTGACTATCAGCTGGGAAATGTTACTATTTCAAGAGTATACTACATCGAGGGGCTTGGACATAACTTGTTTTATGTTAGTCAATTTTGCGACACGAATCTTGAAGTCGCATTTCGGAAAAACACTTGCTTTATTCGTAATTTAGAAGGTGTTGATCTACTTTCCAGATCCCGTGACACAAATTTGTACACAATTTCTCTTGATGACATGCTTAAAACATCTCCGACATGTCTTCTATCCAAAGCATCAAAGACTGAGAGCTGGTTATGGCATCATCGTTTATCTCATCTCAACTTTGGTACTCTTAACTAGCTAGCTAAAGACTGTCTTGCATGAGGCATTCCAAGGGTTAAATTTCAGAAAGATCATCTGTGTTCAGCATGTGCATTAGGAAAAAGCAAGAAATCCTCTCATCAACCCAAAGCTAAAGACACTAAGCAGGAGAAACTATATCGTTTGCATATGGATTTGTGTGGCCCGATGCGTGTGGCGGGTATTAACGAGAAAAGGTATATCTTAGTGATTGTCGACGATTACTCAAGATTCACTTGAGTTAGGTTTTTAAGAACCAAAGATCAAGCTCCTGGGGCCATCATCAAATGCATCAAAAATATTCAAGTTCGTTTGAATGCCACCGTCCATAATGTTCGAACATATAATGGAACCAAATTTGTCAATCAGTCACTTCGTGAATTTTATGAAAATGTTGGCATCTCGCATCAAACATCTGTTTCCCGCACTCCTCAGCAGAACGGCGTAGTCGAAAGGCAAAACCGAACTCTTGTAGAAGCTGCTCGTACAATGTTAATATTTTCTAAAGCTCCATTATTTTTATGGGCCGAAGCAATCAATACAGCCTGTTACACCCAAAACCGTTCTTTAATCCGCCTCCGTTACAACAAAACTCCATATGAGCTTATGCAAGATAAGAAACCGGATTTATCATTCTTTCATGTCTTTGGTGCACTCTATTATCCTACCAATGACAATGACAAACTGGGTAAATTAGATGCAAAAGCTGACATTGGCATTTTCATTGGTTAGGCGCCCGCAAAGAAAGCGTTCAGAATCTACAACAAAAGAACCCGGAAAATCATTGAAACAATTCATGTGACATTTAATGAGCTGACAACTATGGCTTCTGAACAATTTAGTTCAGGACCCAGGCTTAATTCTATGACTCCTGCAACATCCAGTTTAGGACTCGTTCCAAACCTTGTTTCTCAACAACCTTGTATTCCACCACCAAGAGATGATTGGGATCGCTTGTTTCAACTAATGTTCAATGAATACTTCACTCCTCCATCAATTGATGTTTCTCTAGTTCAAGAAGCTGCTGCTTTGAGAGCTGTGATTTTAGCTGATTCTCATGTGTCAACTTCCATTGACCAGGATGTTCCATCAACAAGTATTCCATCAACACAAGAACAAGAACATTCTCCAAACATTTCTCAAGGTTTTGAAGAATCACCAAACACACCAATCTTTCATGATGATCCACTTAATGAATCTACTCATGAAGAATCAACTTCTCATGGATCATCATCGAATGTGAGACAAACCCACACTCTATTTGAACACCTTTATAGATGAACTAAGGATCATCCTATAGAAAATGTAATCGGGAATCCTTCTCTCTCTGTCTCTATGAGAAAGCAACTCCAAACTGATGCCATGTGGTGTTATTTTGATGCTTTCATAACTTTGGTAGAACCAAAGAACTTCAAACAAGCAATGACTGAACCGTCATGGATCGATGCAATGCAAGAAGAAATTCAAGAATTTGAAAGACTTGAAGTTTGGGAATTAGTGCCGTGTCCAGATAAAGTGTTATTGATCAAACTAAAATGGATTTATAAGGTCAAGACTGACGAATTTAGCGGGGTACTAAAGAATAAGGCAAGACTAGTTGCGCAAGGGTTCAGGCAAGAAGAGGGAATTGATTTCGAGGAATCATTTGCACTGGTTGCTAGAATAGAGGCCATCCGTATCTTTGTAGCAAATGCAACCAACAAGAATATGACAATTTTCCAAATGGACATCAAAACAACATTCTTAAATGGCGATCTTAAAGAAGAGGTATACGTTTCTCAACCAGAAGGATTTGTTGATTAGGACAACCCATCGCATGTGTACAAGCTTAAAAAGGCTCTCTACGGTCTCAAACAAGCACCACGTGCATGGTACGACATGCTGTTAAGATTCCTCATTTGACAACATTTCTCTAAAGGTGCAATAGATCCAACACTCTTCACACGGCAAGCTGGGAATGACTTATTACTGGTATAAATTTATGTTGATGATATAATATTTGCATCCACTAATATTGCCATGTGTAATGAGTTTGCTAATCAAATGACCACTAAGTTCAAGATGTCAATGATGGGCCAGATGCCATTCTTTTTAGGATTACAAATCTCTCAAGGTCCTAGAGGCATCTTTATAAACCAATCTAAATATGCTTCTGAAATTGTTAAAAAATATGGTATGCTCATTAGTGATTCTGTAGACACGCCTATGGTGGAAAAGAGTAAACTGGATGAAGATCTACAAGGGAAACCAGTTGATGCTATACTTTACCGTGGCATGATTAGATCCCTCATGTATCTGACATTTAGTAGACCAGACCTTATTTATGCAGTTTGCTTATGTGCCCGGTATCAGGCAAAGCCTATCGAAAAGCACTTAAATGCGGTTAAACGGATATTTTGATATCTAAAAGGAACCATTAACATGGGTCTCTGGTACTCAAAGGATACCGATATGTCTCTAAGAGCATATGCAGACGCAGATCATACAGGGTGTTAGGACACTAGACACAGTACATCAGGAAGTGCTCAGTTCTTAGGTGACAAACTTGTTAGCTGGTCGTCCAAGAAGCAAAATTGCACTGCCATCTCGAGTACAAAGGCTGAATATATTTCCTTATCTGGGTATTTTGATCAAATCCTATAGATGTGTTCATAGCTAACAGATTATGGCTTTCAATTCAATAAGATTCCTCTGTAATGCAACAACAAGAGTGCGGTTGCTTTATGTTGCAACAATGTTCAACACTCACGAGCCAAGCACATCGATGTTCGCTACCATTTTATAAAGGAGCAGGTGGAGAATGGAATAGTGGAACTCTACTTTGTTCAGACGGAATATCAACTGGCTGACATCTTTACCAAACCCTTGCCAAGAGAAGATTCAATTTCTTGATCGAGAAGCTAGGAATGAGAAGCATGTCTCCGAAAACACTAAAACGTCTGACAGAGGAAGAGGACGAGTAAATGTGGTTACTCGCGGTATATCCTGTATCATATGTACATAAGAAAACATAAAAACAAAAAAATATTTTTCTTTTATATAAAAAATTAAAATATCAGGAAAAATATATAAATATGTTTCTCTGGCATGTCTTCTGAAAATCGATAACATTTACGGCCTTAGAAATATCATTTAATAATGATACGAGGCTGTAAATGAAGTTCGAGCAGAAGTTCAAAAGCTTTTAAAACATGCCAAAAATGGCTTGCTATTATTTTGGATAGCAACACGATCATCATCTTAAAGGCAAGTATTTCAAAAAGAAAACTTGACCTCTCAATGGAAATTTATTTTTGGGCATGGTCTACTTTATGACCATGCAAAGGCTTGTGCTTACTTTGCACCATAACCCGTGCTTCCTATATTCCATAAGTGTGCATGTCAGTGCGCTTATGTGTCAAAATAAGAGAAATCTTATTTTTTTGGGTGTTGATTTTCAAAAATAAAATAATCATCTTTAGGAATTCATCAGAAAAATCATTTTCAAAGACATATGACCACTCAAACAACGACTACAGCTCTTTAAATAGAAAACGGGTCATTGTTTGAGGGGGAGAAAATGTCAAATATCTTCTTCAAAAAGATCAATTTGTGATAAAAGGAAACGGCTTTAAACAATAAAGGGTGAATAATTAAAGGGGAGTTAGTTAATTTTAACTCAATCGGGCTTTACTGGCTATGTGTTTAATGCTTTAAGGGTATTATTGCAAAATGTGAGACCTATCCTTGATAACTAAACTTTAGAGGCTAGTTTTTGCTATTTGGGAAACTAATTTAAACCTTAAGTAAAGTTTATTATGAAAATGGAAGCTCTAGTAAACCACAGGGGGCATTTTTGTCAAAACCTAAAAGTTTTAAAACTAAAACACCCCCTTCTCGTCTGTTACACACACGAACACACTAAACCCTTGAACCTCCATTGTTGAATTTCAAACCTTCAAGAAATCGTTCTATCTTTGTTTTAATCTTAAGGTACACTTGTGTTAATGTTAAAACATCCATAAATCAAACCAAACCTTGAAATTTTGCTCGAAATACCCTAAATTTGACCTAACTTTTGTCACCTTAAAAATGGATGAAATGTTAAATTTATTCAAGGGTTTTAGTCCTATGGGGGTCTAGATGTTGTACCGATAACAGTTTTTAATGGGGTAAACGTATTCATATGTTTTTGGCTAACTCTTGATGTCAAACTTATGTAAAATGGGCAAGGACTTGTAAAAGTTCATGGGTTTTGGGTTGAGAACTATTATAATGATTGTGTGTGTGCATTTGAGTGGTCTTAAAAATGCCTATATGTTAAATCTTGAATATTATGGGTTTTTGTGTTCATATGGGTCGAACAAGTCATAAGTCAAGATTTTGGTAGTTAATTCGTGTGTTAAATGTGTTAATATGTTTCCTTGATGATATGTGTTCATGATAAGTTGGATAGTAATGCTTGAAAAAGGTGTAAAATGATAGTGTAAGTTTTACATAGGCGAATTATACCCCCTTTCATAGGCGAACTATACACAAATTTTAACTCATACGAACTATACATAGTTAAATAGGTGAACTATACACTGGTTGTTAACACATACGAACTATACCTGAATACATATGCGAACTATACATTATGTGTTACACATGCGAACTATACATGTTAACATAGGCGAATTATACACAAACGATAAAACGGGCAAATTATACATACATTCACAAGCGAACTATACACTAGGTTTAATACAGGCGAATTATACACATATGGCTAACACATGCGAACTATACACTCTTATAGGCGAACTATACTTGATTTTTTCTAGGAAAACTAATCTCATAATCTTGGTAATCTAATATCATAACCTAATCTAAGTATAATTAAACCTTAACTTATCACTTAGTGATTAATTTAGGTCTAGTTTTTCCTTAGAAATCTTTAGTGATTGCCCTGATTTCTATAGATTGCCTATAGTTAGTGTGATGTTGGATTATGTGTTTCTACTAGTTTCATGTGTGTTAATATTTTGCCTAGTATATGTGTGCATAACTCCTTGTGTAAATTAGTCTTGCATTGTCTTTTAGTGATATATATGTTTGCTTATATATGAACTGTATGTGACAAATCTTAGCAGAATCATGTCTTCCATTACTGCTCAACAAACCAAACTTGATATGGAACTTGTTCCAAAGTAGAAAAGACTTGACATTGGAAAAAGCAATGGAAGACTCAATCCTGGAAAGATCCAAAGAGAGCCTACATTTCAAGTCGTTATGGATGCTCTTGCTCTCACTCTATGCTACTCTGCATTTCTCATCACTGCAGATGTACCAGAAGTTTATATGCATCAATTCTGGGATCCTGTCTATAAGAATGACAATTTCTACAGATTCAAACTGGACAAAAGGAAGAGATTCAAACTCACTTTGGAAGTCTTCATAGATATCTTTAAGATCTGCCCTAGAGTACAGGGTCAAGACTTTGATGCACTTCCTACTGATAAAGAAATTGTGTCTTTCTTAAGAGATCTTGGTCACACTGGGGAAATCCATTCACTCAATGATGTTGTTGTTGATCAGATGCATCAACTGTGGAGAACTTTTGCTGCTCTCATTAACAGAAGCTTATCTGGAAAGACATTTGGTCTTGACAAACTTCATCTCTTCAGAGCATAAATCCTTTGGGGTATGTACCATCAGAAGAATGTGGACTATGTTGAACTACTTTGGGAAGATTTCATTTACCAGATTGACAACAAAGCCTACAAAAAGTAAGAGAAGATGTACTACCCTCGATTCACCAAAGTTATCATTCACTACTTCCTTACTCAAGACAAGACACTCTCCTGGAGAAACAAGATCGGGATGCACACCTCCAAGGATGACTATTTGATAAACACCTTAAGATTTGTCTCTGTAAAGGAAGCAACTCAAATCTATGGTGCTATACTTCCTGAGTCATTGACCAGTCCTGAGATAAAGGAGACCAAAGCTTACAAGACTTAATTTGGTTTTGCTACAGGAGCTACACCTCCTAAGAAGGCACGAAAGTTTAAGAAGCCAGTTTCTCCTAAACTCACTACTGTCCCAGTTTCAACTGAAGAACCTACGGGAAAGTTAAAGAGAGTAAAGAGACCTGCAAAGAAGTCTACTCAGGCTCCAGCAAGAGGTGTTGTTATTAGAGAAACTCCTGAGATGCCTTTGTCTAAGAAAAAGGAAAATGTGGATGTTGCTAGAGGTAAAGGAATTGAATTACTCTCATAAGTGGCTTTAATTGAAGATGCTTAATTTGAAGAAGTTCGAAAGAAGAGCACGAGGGACTTTCACAAGACTCATCCAAGTGGTTCTGGTATTGTCACCAAAACTGCTCCAAGTGCTGCAAAGATCAAACCTTAGGTTACAAGTGAAGGAACTGGTGTTAAACCAGGGGTTCCCGATGTGACTGAAAAAGAATCATTTGAAAGTAAAGTTGAATCTTGGGGAAATGATGAATATGATAGCAACAATGATCAAGACTCAAGTTGTGAAGACAGTAATCAAGAGAATGCCAGTGATGATGACAAAACCCAATCAGACAATGATAATGAGTTTGATTCTAAGCATGAAAAGGATGAAAATGAATCGGATTCCAAATCTGATCAAGAAGAAAATGAAGAAGATGATGAAGAAGAAGAGGAGGAAGAGGTTGTTAAAACCCCGTCCAACGATTCTGATGATGAAGATGAAGCAAATATTAGTGATAAAGCTAAAGGTGATGGAGATGAAGAGATAGATTATACTACCAGTCACCTATACGATGATGTAGATATAAGGCTAAATGAACTAGTTGATACTGATAAAGGGTTTATTCAAGAGGAGGGTACTGATGCTGAAAAGATTAACATCCACTAATGAAATGAAAATCCATAGATTTCACAAGTCATAGAAGATGCTCATGTGACATTTTTTACTGTTCCACAGAAGACTGAAGTCCCAGTTACCAGCTCTTCTCACTCATCTGACTTGGCAGCTAAATTCTTAAAATTTTCAGATATTCCCCATATAGATGCAGAAATTATTTCTCCAATAGATGTTCACGTTCATCATTAAGTACCAAGCAAGCAAACTCTCACACTCCTTACTATACCTGTATCAGTTATCTCTGAAACATCACCAATATACTCCACAATCATCCCACAATCACTACCATCCTTCACTCTTCCACCACCTCAATCAACACTAACTCCTCCACCAACAACTGAAGCTATAAATCCTCCATCTACACTTCTAAATTTAGCATTAGTCTTCCAATTAGATAACAGAGTCACAGCATTGGAAAAAGAAGTTCCTGAACTCAAAAGGAATGATCCTCTCAATACTCAAGTGACTGCTCTAGTAGATGAATATCTAAACGCAAGACTCAGAGTCACCAGAGAAGAATTCATGAACCGCCTTTCTTCATCTATAACTGCAAGGATCACTGAGCAAGTCAAGATACAACTTCCTCAGATTCTACCACAGGAAGTGCCTAACTTTGCCCCTATAGAGATCCAATGCATGGTTACTAAGTCACTTAAACATGTTGTTCTAGCCAAGGAGTCTTCTCAACCATAATCTTCATATGAGGCTGCTGCAACACTTACATAATTTGAGTTGAAGAAGATTCTGATCGACAAAATGGATAAAAGTGAATCATATCTGGCAGCTCCTGAACACAGAGAATGCTATGAAGGATTTAAAAAGTCTTATGATCTCGACAATACTTTCTTCTCTACTTATGATAAAGTGTATTTGTTGAATAGAAGCCGAAAAGATAAAGATGAAGACCCTTCCGATGGATCAGACCGAGGGTTGAAGAAGAGGAAGACTAGCAAGGATGCATAATCAGAAAAAGGTCCTAAAGCTAAAGAATCACAGTATGGCTCATCCAAAGGTGACAAGTCTCAATCAAAATCTTCTAGAAAGTCTGTTCAGTTAGAGGAACCAGAGTTTAAGGTTGCAGATTCAGATATGCCACAAGATCAAGAGGAGAACCCGGGTAATGATGATGAAGAACCCAAGGAAAAGGTTGGATCTAAACATGACTAGTTCACTAAACCTACAAAACCTCAAGAGCCTACTGATCTTGATTGGAATGTTGGCAAGACTCCACAACAAGGACAATCTTAAAGCTGGTTAATGACTCTTGCATCTTTTGCTAAAAAACTGTCAAAGACCTTTGATGAATTGATGAACACTCCAATAGACTTCTCTGCATTCATCATGAACGGCCTGAAAATCAACAATCTTACTTAAGAAACACTGTTAGGACCAGCGTTCAGACTTCTCAAAGACACACGTTCCTATTATGCTGAGTTGGAATATGATTTTGAAGAATGTTACAAGGCTCTTTCAGAAAAACTTGATTGGGAGAATCTAGAAGGCGGTGACTATCCATTTGATCTTACCAAACCCCTACCTTTAGTTATGAGTGGAAATCGTCAAAAAGTACCAGTTGACTACTTCTTCAACAATGATCTCAAGTATCTGCAAGGAGGAGTTTCAACAATGACCTACACGACTTCTATTACAAAGACAAAGGCTGCTCAATATGATCTTCCAAGCATTGAAGACATGGTTCCAAATATATGGGTTCATGTTAAAGTTGCCTATGATAAACATGCATTATGGGGAATTTCACATTGGAGAGAACAACGTAAGACCTTCTATGGATATACACGGGGCCTGCAATCAAGACATGATGTATATTCTACGAAACGTATTCTGGCAGTAACTCAGGTCAAGGTTATAAGGAAACATGGGTATGGGTATCTAAAAGAGATTGTAGTAAGAAGAGCTGATAACGACCTTTACAGATTCAAGGAAGGTGACTTTCCACGTCTTTGTATCAATGACATCGAGGACATGCTACTCCATGTTGTTCAGAATCGACTTCCGGCATCAGGAAAAAGGGACCCATACACTCCATATCAAGGCCCTCAAGGATTCATCTATGTCGACAACAATGGGAGAAACAGATTAATGCGATCATATGAACTCTACAAGTTCAGTGATAGGACATTAACTGGGCTTCGAACCTCGCTGGATGACATCATAAAGAATATCTGAATGGAGTACCTGCCAAAGAGAAGATGGAGTACATTGAAGAAGAAAGGAGCTAATATAATGATCAAGGTGATTGACAAGCAGTTGAAAGAAAGAAGGTTGATGAGGAGTCTTGAAAAGTTTGTTGGTGGAAGGCACTACAGAACTGACTTCCGGCTACTTCAACGAACAATATGACTTCGTCATATTATGTTCTTCATCATAAGGTCATTTCGTATATTTTATAAACTTGTGAATATGTATATATGTAGTGTAGACTTAACAATTAGGCATATATAGTGTTTGAGTAAGAATTTTCAAGAATTTCTTAGTAAATTCATTTTTTTTCAAATTAACATACTCAAACACCATATAATACCCTCATAAGTTAAGGGGGAGCATTAATATGTTCCAATAATTAGCTTGTTAATAATTGGACATTTTTCTCCCTGAATGCATATATATTTTATCAATTAATATCCAAAACATTAAAAGATTTAACACTTTTGACAGGGGGAGAAAATGTGATTAAAATATATGGCTATTAATGTGATTTTTATGATCTCAAGTGTATGCTAACCTATATATGTGCTAAACTCTTTTGATTAATCGATGCACATATGAAGGGGGAGCAAATGGTTAAGTGATGGCTGAAATGTGGAAGTACCAAATACCAACCATTTAAATTTACTGTATTGGAGTTATAAGGTGGTTAAGTTTAGGTATCTGATATCCGTTTAGATACACTATAAAATATATATATATATACTAATATAACCTTAAGAGCGATTAAGAAAATTCCCTAAGGAAAATTCACTCTTAAAATATATATAATATAATATATAATACGTATATTTAACCGGGTAAATATGATCACCCGGGTCGTTTCCCCAACGACTAGTGAAATTGAAACCTCGTTTAAGCTTGGATTCTGATTTGAATGAAGCAAAGATATTTTTGATAATCTATATCTACTAAATAAAAGCAACAATTAAAATTGAACAATTAAAGGCAATTAAACAATTAAACAAATACGGGAAACAAATAAAACACGACGATTAAGCTAATAGACTAGAATTAAACCCTAAGATTGCAAACTAATTTTCTACACCTAAATTAGGATAAAAGAAAATTTTAAGAAAAATAAAAATATTTTTTAGATTATTTTTGAATTTTTTATCAATTAAAAACTATTTAATACTAATTAAATCCTAAAAATAAAAAAATGCACTATTGAGTCTAGAGCCAAAAGAGATCATCCATAAATCTCATTAGGACACTTGTCAAAATTATGCTTGCTAATTCACACAATGTGAAATACAAGAAATATATATTAAGAGTGTAACAACCTGAGTTTTAGGCTGACGATTATCCTGAGCCGTTATTTATCTTCTACGAATGAGTTGGAATAATCATTTTTCGCTCTGGGAGATTTGCTAAAAATCATTATTTTCGGCTATTTCACAAGCCGTGTTTGAAATTTCTATTCATTTTAACGTTTGAGAAAGTTAGAAAATTTTATATTTTTGCTCCGAGAGCTTGATTATTTTATTTTTGTGTTTTATGGCTTTTCCCCGTGTTTTGTAAAAAGTGTGTCAAGAATGGAGGTTTACATGATTTAACGATTTATTAAATGTTTTAAAACTATATTTAGTGGGACGGAATAATTTTTTTACGAAAGTGGTGTGACCCGAGATGTTGGCCGATTTTAAAATTAGAAGAAAGACACATTGTACTAGACTTGAAAGGATAAAATGGAAGGAAGGACTATTCTTGCCAAAAACCCAAACTTGTTATCTATAAATACAAGTAATACTTCCACTTTTATCATTTTACAAAACAAAAACTTATTCTCTTGAATAACCACGATCGGCCAACCTTGAACACCACCATTTCCCCCTGATTTTCCGACATGCATTACAATCCGATTACATATTATTAATCCTTGTATCGAGGCCTACGTTTCCCACTAATAAAAACCCACATGCACTAAGTATTTTAGTAGTTGAAATTTGGTTCGAGTTTGGTCGAAATAGGTTAAAAATATTGTTGTTGGTGATAAGTAAAGTGTTATTGGAAGCTTGGTTTTAAATAAAAAGGTTCGGTTTTGTGTTTTGGGTTGGTTCGAACCCACGGCTAAGGTCAAAGGGGGAGCAAGACGATTTCAATCGAGTCCGATTTAGCTTATATAGCATTGTAAGTATTTTTAATACTTGTATTATATTTGTTTTCGCGATTTGATTTGTTCTCGATAATTGCATGTGATGAAATCCGATTGAATCTTGCGTTATACTAGATTAGAAATGATATTGGATGATCAAAATAAGCTAGGTGTATTTTGAAGTTGTTATGAAGCGGAAATGAGGTTTTAATGGGTTTTTAAAAATACAATTTCGAGCAGAAAGTTTGGCTCAGATTTCGAGGTTCGAAAAATTATAAAATCTGATTTTTGATGTAAAAATATGATAGAGTTCGTCCTAATGTACGTTTCGGTAATTCGAACGTCCCGTAACTCCTAATAACGAAGAAGTTATGGCCGAATGAAGTTTTGAAAAACATATATGTTGGTTCAGCTATTGCATTTTTTTAAGGTGCTGACAGATTCGAAAATGGCCGTTTTGAGCACTTTCGAGTCCGTTTCAGCCTTCCGGCGAAACACGAAAGTTGCTCGGAATGACGTTTTACTTTGCTGTGAGGCTTGCTAGTTTTAAAATCGAGTAATAACGAGACATATCCCAAGGTCAAAATCTGCACTTTTATTAAAATACCACAAGTTCCTGCAGAAACTTGCAGAGGAATTTTGGTCATTTTCTGTCGAGTTTCGGGTCATTTTCTGTCGAGTTTCGGGTCTCGGCTAAAACTAAAAAGTTGTCCGGAATGTCGTTTTTCATAAAATCTCTTTTGAGTCCGAGTCATGAAAGTGTGATATAATGGGTCGTTTTGAGCGGGTCAGATTTGATTATATGTATATATATATGTACATATATATGTAGATATATATATATTTTATATATGTAAACGTCTCAAAGTCAAATAAAGTCTAACCGTTTGTGACTTTTTGAAAGTCAATGGGTTTTGTGGGTAAAACTTGTTTTGTTCGTGTTTATAAATTAATAAAACGCTATTAATTTTACGGAGTAGGTTTTTTTTAGATTAATATACTTTTTTCTCGATCGAGGATAATTCTAAAAAATATGTATCTTTATAATGTTTGGAAATATAAACTCGGAATGCGTGTAGTTAATAAACCCAATTTGAGCGTCAGAAAAGCTCGACGAGATAAATAAATATTTCTATAATTATAAATACATGTTGAGACTTACAAAAAATGGTAACTTTCCAAAAATAGTAACTTTCTAAAAAATAGAAAAATTTCCCGGAAAAATAGAAAGTTTCAATAAGTATTGTAACAGTTACAAAGGGAACGATAAGTAACCTATTGGTTTTTAGGATCTAAAGGCGCAGCTAAGTAGATTTCTCCATCACATGTAATGAAATTATATGATATATATATATATTTTATATATTTATATATATATATAATATTATATATATATATATATATATATATATATATATATATATATATATATATATATATGATTTTGTCGATACGATGTACGCATCGTTGACCATACTTTTCGGTATAGTAATCGAGCGACGTAATTTATAGGTCGTGATCGTGTTCGTTGATTTTCCGTGGATTGTCTCGATTATTTCATCTTCGGCTTTGAACAAGGTGAGTTCATAGCCTCGCTTTTGATCTATTTTAAATGTTTTTAACCTGCGAGGGGGATACTTGCTGTTTTATGAAAATGAGAACGCAATATGTTTTGATACCAAATATAATTCCATTCACTATTGAGTATATGCCTTTTACTGTGTGACCGTTAGTTGTCTAGTTGCAGGTGAACGCTAATGCATTAAATAGATCTATTAGGTTTGACAACCCTGTCCGGGGTCTGAATCCGTTGGTGAGCACCCTGAACGGACATTCTGTAGTTAGTATTAGGAGAAGTGACATACTTCTCAGACATTATTTCATCTTACGGGATGAATGTGTTAAGTTTCGGTACATGGGCTCATTTAGTTGGAAATCAATTTTTTTATAACTTGTCTTACGAGCAATGTTATATGTTTTGTTGAACCAAATATGCGTTCTAACTGTTATTTGTAGACTCTCTGAATTCAATCAACGTTTTGTTGACCTTTTTAAGCATGTATCTCAGGTTAGTTGCTGTTGATGGCTCGGATGGGACGGAACGCGGATATCAAGGACGGTGTCTTGGTGAAGTAGTGTCATAATTAAAACAATGTTTTCAGAAATCAAGTCGTGTTGAGACTTTTAGAATTAAACTTCTACGTTGGTATTGGGACCTATGTAACTCTGATTTTTCTCATAAATGAAATGAAATTGTTTTATAAACGTATCTTTGAACGTTTATTGGGACTCGTGTGCATGTATTATGAAGTAGCACCCCAAATGTAGTATTCTGCTGCGTATCGTATTTTGGAGGTGTTACAAAGAGTCCTACGCATTATCCTTGTGATTTTGCCAGAACATCCGAGTGATACTTAAGTAGTCACAGTGAAGATGAAAATCCTGCTTGAGCCAACATCAAACAAGCTCTGGGTAGGTGACTGATGTGCGCTAATACACACATCTTTTGTACCCCGTAAAACACTATTAATTGGACTAAAAATGCTTAAATATGCTTAATTATATTGCAAATATGTTTGTTTGGTATTTTTATGTCTTGCGAGTAAAACGGATTAAAAACAATGCAAAAACGAGAATTTGCGGGTTCGATTCGGTCAAGAGTGCTTAATATTCAAGATCAAGTCAAAGTCGTGAAAAGTTCCAGAGTATGCCATTGGAAAGAGCGCGAGAAAACGAGTTTAACACTGCCCTTAGATTTTATTGGGCCAGCCCGTAACCTATTTTATGGGCCGGGCCAGCCCAAACTAGCACTAGCCCAACATGAAGCCCAAAAATATTGATATTAAAAATCTGTTATAAAGACGGGTACAGTCACCATGACAATCACATCAAGTGTTGTAAATTAAAATGGGAGGGTGGTATGTGCTAGTCCACTACAAGGAAATGGCAAATGATAGGAAGCCACGTGGCGAGTAATTGTTTATATCTCAAAATGCAATTCAGGAGTAATACAAGAATGATCCAACGAGTATTATCTATGCGTAGAAAGGAAGCTATTTGGAGGGGACACGTGGCGACTTTGGACCGGCTGGATCATTCTTTATAAGTCTACAATCCGTGTGAATGAAAACTGTACCCAATGATTGGCTCAAAATTTCCTAATGATGAGGAAGAAATTAACATCTTTACCCCTTCTTGCCCTATAAATACCACTCGCCTCCCTCACACTTGAGGCAACTAGGAATTTAGTTTTAATAGTTTTAGTTTTTAGTTTATAGCTTATATTTGTTTAGGATTAGCTTATTTCTTATTTCTGGCTTATTGTACTCAGCTTTTTTCGCAAGCTTATTCAGGTTTTGTAATAAGAATGGTTTAAGTTTAATGGAATTAATGGTTTTCTTATTTTAGTTTCTTATTTGTTTGTTAAATGTATTCGCTTGTATGCTTATCAAATAATAGTGGTTTCGTAGATTTATTTTCTTCGCTTATTCCTTTTAAAATTCTTTAAAAGCTAAAAGATTGTCTCGTATAAGCTCTTCTAAGCTTAAACGACTCAACCCTATTAGTTTTTAAAGACTTTTCTAGTAATAAGCCTAAATAAGCTAAGATCTGGCTTATTTATGTGCTTAATTTGATTTAAAGTTTTTAGAAGCTCATATTTCCTGATAAAATAAGCTTCTAAATAGCTTATTCATATTATCATGAGCTTATAGTGTTTAGACAAACTTTTATGAGCTTATTGGCTTATTCGTTTTGTTGTATGAATAGTTTATGTGCTTAAAGCTTATTTTTATCCTTTCCTACTGATTTTTTGTTTGTCTATTGATGAAAATGAGTGTTTATTTCGTTTAGGAATTAGCTTATTAAGTAGTTTTTTTGTAGATCTCTTTTTTAGCTTAAACCGTTTAGCTTATTATTAAGGTTTCTTGTGCTAGAGCTTATTCGATTATTTGAAATGCTTATCTTGTATGTCTAAGTGCTAGTGGCTTATCAGATTTGCTTATTTTGTGATTAAGCTTGTTTACTAAAAATCTATTCGTTGGCATTTAGAATTAAGCATTCCGGATTCGTTTGGTTAGTATGGAAATTGCAAAATTGGGCCTAGTGTAGTTAAGTTTGGGCTAGCGTTTGATTCGTTTGAGCTGAGTTTGGTTTGTCATTTGGGCCTGACTAGATTAGATCAGTGTGTGGTTTCGTTTGTGGGTTTATTAGTAGAATTGCAAATTTGCATTTGTGTTATAAAATGTTACTATTAACAGTTTTTATGTGTTTTTGACTTTTTGGTATCAGTCAACTCATGAGGCGTGGAGGTTAAGGGTTTATTTATCTAGACTGAATTTGATTATTTGCTTTAGCTAAATAAATCGGGTGGTATTCGTTTATTTGCGGGTCTCCAATTCGGTTCTATTTTCTATCATTTTTCAATTAATTAGTGTAGTTTAGTATAAAATGTTTGCTTTGCTTATTTTATCATTATGTGTAGTGAGTAGTTTAATTAGTGCTTGTTAAATGATATTGTGAATTGGGAATTAAGTGTGCATTTGAAAAAGGTTTAAATTGATTGTTTAGATTTGTAGTTTGAATGTTTTAAAAGGCAAAAATCCGGAAAAATAGTCAAACTACACATCTAGTAATTAATATTTTTTAAGAGGTTTTTGTCAAAATAAACCAATGTTGTGAGATAAAATTCTTTTCTAAGGAAATTAATTCGTTAATGAACTTTAATTCACACTTAATGAACTTTTCACATCACTTAGCAAGCATTTGCATCTTATAAGTCTTTTAGATAATTTTTAGTATAATTCTCGTAGTTTAATTGTTTAGTATAATTCTAGAATTAATATTAGTATAATTTTTAAATATAGTTTTCTAAAAAGTAGTTTAATTTCTAAATCCAAAAATCATTAAAAGATAATCAAGCATTATACTTCAAAAACATTAACATGGATTTCAATTCATCTCTCACCGAGGAAACGACACTCGGAAGATAGACTATTACTTTTTCTAAAGTAATTTTCTTATCTAACGGGATATACTATATATTATTACGACACGCGTTTGACGGTTTATCAAAATGGCGCCGTTGCCGGGGAGAAGTGTACGATTTTCACTTGGTGTGTGAAGTTAGTGCCTTGAAGATCCTTTCTTTTTTGAAAGTTTATTTTCGTTCTTATAAAAATATGAAAATCCAAAAATATTTTCCATTTCTATTTTATTTTCTTTATGTAATATTAAAATCCAAGAAACAGATATATATATACTTATACTATATTTATATTTACTTTATATATATTATTATATACATATACATAATAAAAAAAATAAAATAAAAAATCTTCATTATCCTCTATAGCGTTTAATTCTTATCTCTTTCCCTTCTTATATTGTTTAATTCTTCACGATGTTCTTTTCTTCCTCTCATTCCCATGATCCTCGGACCATGGAGGATTTTTATCGACCGTCACTCATCGGTAGAGGAGGACCGATCGTTTCGACAACCGTTTCAGGAACCAATTTTGCATTGAAAAATTATATGGTTCAGCTACTTCGACTGAATTGTCAATTTTATGGATTTAAAGATGAAGATGCAAATGAGCACCTAGACAAATATTTATCTATCACCCAATTTATTAAGAAAAATGAAGTTTCTCAAGACATCATCAATCTCAATCTTTTTCCATTCTCATTAACCCACGAAGCTGAATCTTGGTTTTATACTCTTAAAACGCATTCTATTCATACTTGGGAAGAGATGGTCTTCAAGTTTCTTTCAAAATACTACCCATATTCTAGAGCGTTGCAGCTTAGGAAAGAAATTTTTAATTTTTGGCAATTGCCTACCGAATCAGTATTTGAAGCTCGGGAAAGATTTAAATCTTTTTTGCGAAAATGTCCCGACCATAAAATTTTGCTTCTTAATCAAATCCTTACTTTTTACTATGGAATTACGATGATTGACCAAGAAAGACTTATGGTGGCTGCCGGCGGTAATTTCATGCGGAAGACTCCTCAAGAAGCATATGATTTAATCGAGAATATGACACATCATCATTTTCAGTGGGATGCCGAAGTGTATTATGACACTAGCACTGATATGAGTGCTCATTATTCTAAGACTACTTTCGCATCGAGTGAACAAGTTGAGGTCTTTGGAAATGACACTGGATACACAATTCAAAGTGTTCAACATAATCCAGGACTAGGTCATCCTAACAACTTTTACTATTCAGACTCCGATGAAAGTGATGATGATGAACCTTTTGAGATGATTGAAGATCAGAAATCGATTCACCATTTGAGTGGCAGTCCAACTCCTTCTTCTGACCTTGTGGTCGCGTCTCTCTCTCTCTCCTTCTCTCACTCCCACCGAGGATAGTGATTCTATCTTGGAGGAGACCGACACACTTCTTCCTCATCATGATTCGACTTCACCGGAAGTCGATGATGATAAATTCGATCCGGAGGGAGATATTCTTTTTCTAGAAGGATTATTAAATGATGAAATCTCGAGCGATCTCCCTCCTTTAGAGCTTAATAATGATCCGGAGGGGGATATCCTTTTTCTAGAAAATTTATTAAAAGATGAACCTTTAGAGGCAAATAAGTCAGAGATCAATCCTCTTATTAGGGAACCGTCGAATACATTTTTAATGGGGGACGAGGAAATCGAACTTAATTCTCATGAGGATATTGATGACCTTGTCCCAATCCCAAGGGTATCCGAGAAACCCTTGGATTCTCTTGATTGTATTTCCAATACTTTCGACATGACTATCACTGATCCTTTGTTTGACTTCGATTTTGAATTTACTTTAAATTCAGACAATCCAATCTTTGGTATTCACAATGAGGAGAGTGATGAGTCCGAAACGGAGACAATAATGGACGAGGTGCAAAATCACAGCCCACAAAATACCGCAAAAATCCCACCTCTGTACGAAAAGTTAAATTTTGATTTAACCATGCCTAAACCAATCCTTACCTTCTCACACTTTCGTTATGGCATTTTTGGTTCTCATCGTGTTTTTGACATACTTGGCCCGAGACTACTATTTTCTTTATCATACAATTTTGGCCTCGTCTTTTCTAAGTAATACCTCAAATTTCTATCATTAGATATATTCTTGCTAGGAGACGAAAATGAAGTATTTTCTCTTGGAATTATCGTTATTTACGTCGAATCAGAAGATTGTAAGAGTTCCACCGATGATATTCCTGCCCTTTTTGCTTTAACAAAACTTTAATTTTGGGCAAGTCATGCTAGAGACTCGCACAAAAACAAGCGCTTCTCGGGAGGCAACCCGTGTCTTTTCTTCTTTCTATTTTCTTAATAAATAAGAGTGTGATTTTATAGCCCAAGTATGGGGGCGTGCTTCTTTCTATGGTTTGTGGTACCGTTTTTGCAGGAATCCTTAAGATCATGAAGACTCGTGCTTGTTTTCAATCCTCTATTCGCCCGGTCTTTGATTTTCTGCTTATTTTGGAATCCTCAATCCTGATCTTATATATATATTTGTTTCCCCTTTTACACTTGGAATTTTTTGCATTTGCTTTTTTTGTTCGTAAGTGTGGCGGTAAAACCCGATATTTTTGAACATTGAGGCTAATGTTCCATTCTAAGTGTGGGGGGGGGGGGATTTCTATCGAAATGTGATTATACCTGTGCCTTGCTGTGTCCCTCACAACCCCGTTTTGACCAAAATTTTAAAATTTTTATTGTGTTGTTTGCTTAAAAAAATGATGAAAATATAATAATATAAGAATAAGTAGGCCCGTAGAACTAAGGATAGTTTGACTTGACCGAGTATTTTTCTCTAGCTTTCCCCTTAGCTTTCGAGACTAAGTGTTTGCTTAACTTTAAATTTTTGCAAAGAACGAAAAATGATAGAATTAAATATAAGTTAGATGCTAAGCGTGGAGTAGTTGGATCTCTTTAGAGCTCATAGAGGTTAATTGTAGCTTTTTGCTCCCACCAGCTTAATAAACGTTATATAATTGTTAAATAAATAAAGTTACTTTGGTTTTTGCGATTCTTAGTTTAGATCCCTTCGTAGAGATTCCTTCTGGTTAAAGTAAGGTACACATCGAGGTTTTGTCAGTGTTGTGGGGAAATAGGCTACTGATTCCTGACGGCTCGCTACCATTGTCTAGGTAGTTAAAAGACCACAGGACTTGAAATTTGGCTAATAATAATAATAATGTAATAAACCGAAGCCGAAATAAGACTTCTGGATCATGGTCGACTCGCATACCGATGTGACAGTCGTTTAAAGGGTGGATGTAATAATAATAAGAATAAGAACTGTGGGCTGATAAAAGTTTACTGTCTCTGGTCGGTTCGCTCCCGATGTTGCAGCCTTCAAAAAGGTCAAGGATCTCCTGGTCGAAATAAGACTCCTGGACCATGGTTGGCTCGCATACCGATGTGGCAGTTTTTTAAAGGACCGGGTGGGTTTAATAATGTTGCAATAATAATAATAAAGCCAAATTTCGACTCTGGGGTTATCTAAATAAAGCCTCCGTCTCTGGACTCGTAGTTGAGTTGTTTCGGATGAAATAAAAAGGATAACCCCTAAATCATGTGAAATTAGAACCTTAATGTTGACCTTATTCTCACCATATCGTCTCTTTAGGAAAGGATTTCAAACTAATTATGGTCTAAACTGGGTTTACTTTATATGAATAAGGACATAATTTATTTGTCGCCAATAATAATAATAAAATCCTTAGAGGAAATTAGGAATAAGGGAGCAAAAAGTAGATGCGTTTACACAATTAGCATTTATGAGTAGTGTTAGCATCTAATCTTATATTTAACTGTGATTTCATTTTAAGCTTAGTTTGGGGATCGTGAAAAGTCGAGGATGACGAACTCCTGTTCTTAAAGCCTTTTAAATAATGTTATTTATTTTTTATCTTAGTTTTTATCTATTATTGAATATGTGGTTAAAATGGGGGTGCTTGCGAACTAAATGATTTTTGAACCTTGTTAATGGACTTTTTTTGTTCTTGTTTGATTGTGAGGGGTCATAAGTTAAAGGGGGGATAAAATTATTTATTTCCGGGCTTATTTTATAAACATTGCGTGTGGGACCAGCAATGGCTTAGTGTGAGGGAATTTGATGTGCGCTAATACACACATCTTTTGTACCCCGTAAAACACTATTAATCAGACTAAAAATGCTTAAATATGCTTAATTATATTGCAAATATGTTTGTTTGGTATTTTTATGTCTTCCAGGTAAAACGGATTGAAAACAATGCAAAAACGAGAATTTGCGGGTTCGATTCGGTCAAGAGTGCTTAATATTCAAGATCAAGTCAAAGTCGTGAAAAGTTCCTGAGCATGCCATTGGAAAGAGCGCGAGAAAACGAGTCCAACGGTGCCCTCAGATTTTATTGGTCTAGCCCGTAACCCATTTTATGGGTCAGGCCAGCCCAAACTAGCACTAGCCCAACATGAAGCCCAAAAATATTGATATTAAAAATCTGTTATAAAGACGGGGTGACGTCACCATGACGTCACTATCACGTGTGTTAAAATAAAATAGGAGGAGGTCATGTGCTAGTCCACTACAAGGAAATGGCAAATGATAGGAAGCCACGTGGCGAGCAATTGTTTATATCTCAAAATGCAATTCAGGAGTAATACAAGAATGATCCAACGAGTATTATCTATGCGTAGAAAGAAAGCTATTTGGAGGGGACACGTGGCGACTTTAGACCGGCTGGATCATTCTTTATAAGTCTGCAATCCGTGTGAATGAAAACCGTACCCAATGATTAGCTCATAATTTCCCAATGATGAGGAAGAAATTAACATATTTACCCTTCTTGCCCTATAAATACCACTCGCCTCCCTCACACTTAAGGCAACTAGGAATTTAGTTTTAATAATTTTAGTTTTTAGTTTATAGCTTATATTTGTTTAGGATTAGCTTATTTCTCATTTCTGGCTTATTATACTTAGCTTATTTCGCAAGCTTATTCAGGTTTTGTAATAAGAATGGTTTAAGTTTAATGGAATTAATGGTTTTCTTATTTTAGTTGCTTATTTGTTTGTTAAATGTATTTGCTTGTATGCTTATCAAATAAGCTAGTTTCGTGAGCTTATTTTCTTCGCTTATTCATTTCAAAATTCCTTAAAAGCTAAAAGATTGACTCCTATAAGCTCTTCTAAGCTTAAACGACTCAATCCTATTAGGTTTTAAAGGCTTTTCGAGTAATAAGCCTAAATAAGCTAATATCTGGCCTATTGATGTGCTTAATTTGATTTAATGTTTTTAGAAGCTCATATTTCCTGATAGAATAAGCTTCTAAATAGCTTATACGTATTATCATGAGCATATCGTGTTTAGATGAACTTTTGTGAGCTTATTGGCTTATTCGTTTTGTTGTATGAATAGTTTAAGTGCTTAAAGCTTATTTTTATCCTTTCCTACTAATTTTTCGTTTGTCTATTGATGAAAATGAGTGCTTATGTCGTTTAGGAATTAGCTTATTAAGTAGTTTTTTTTGTAGATCTCGTTTTTAGCTTAAACCGTTTTAGCTTATTATTAAGGTTTCTTGTGCTAGAGCTTATTCGATTATTTGAAATGCTTATCTTGTATGTCTAAGTGCTAGTGGCTTATCAGATTTGCTTATTTTGTGATTAAGCTTGTTTACTAAAAATCTATTCGCTGGCATTTAGAATTAAGCATTCCGGATTCGTTTGGTTAGTATGGAAATTGCAAAATTGGGCCTTATGTAGTCAAGTTTTGCTAGCGTTTGATTAGTTTGGGCTGAGTTTGGTTTGTCATTTGGGCCTGACTGGATTAGATCAATGTGTGGTTTCGTTTGTGGGTTTATTAGTAGAATTGCAAATTTGCATTTGTGTTATAAAATGTTACTGTGAACAGTTTTTGTGTATTTTTAACTTTCTGGTACCGGTCAACTCATGAGGCGTGGAGCTTAAGGGTTTATTTAGCTAGACCGAATTTGATTATTTGCTTTAGCTAAATAAATCGGGTGGTATTCGTTTATTTGCGAGTCTCCAATTCGGTTCCATTTTCTATCCTTTTTCAATTAATTAGTGTAGTTTAGTATAAAATGTTTTGCTTTTCTTATTTTATCATTATGTGTAGTGAGTAGTTTGATTAGTGCTTGTTAAGTGATATTGTGAATTGGGAATTAAGTGTGGATTTAAAAAAGGTTTAAATTGATTATTTAGATTTGTAGTTTGAATGTTTTAAAGGGAAAAATCCGGAAAAATAGTTAAACTACATAATAAGCATTACTAATAAGCTAACAAGAGAAAACAGATGAAAACAGATACTCAAAGAGCTCAAATAAGCTAGAATTAAGCTAAATGGAAGCTAGAAGAATGCAAATGAAAATGACAGACTACTCCTATTCTGTTTGGCTTTTTGATGATAACTTGGAGCTTAATTTTTAAGACCCTAAAACCATTTTAACAATTTAAAAGCTGAAAATAGATTTGACTTAGTCCACAATGAGCTAACTTTAATAAAAATCACACCAAGATAAGCTAAGACTTGATCACAATTAACCTACACAATTAGGCTTTTAAAGAGCTAAACTATTAACTTATTTGACAGTTTTTGCACTATAGTTCTCAAAGGTTTTCCCAAGGTCTTAAGTCTCAATACAGGTTATACTTGATGCAAAAGAAACTCAAATCAACCACATAAACAACACCTTAAGCACTCATTTTATTAAAATCACCAATAAGCAGTTTAGCACATTATTTAAGCTAACAACTTAGGATTTTAAACAAACTACCTAACAACTTAACTAAACCTAATCTGAGCTTATAAAAACTTGCACTAAGACTTAATAAGAGCTTGTGGAAACTGATTTGTTACCTAAGAATAGTATTAACTCAAATTCTCATCTCAAAAGTGCTTGACCCAAACACCCCTTTAAATCTAGAAATTTCATTTTTAAACTAAATTAGATCATTATAAGCTTCAAACTATGAAAACAGATTAAGATCAAAGGTAAACAAAGGCAAATAAGCAAAAACTTAGGAGAAATAAGCACTTAATAATAATCTACTCTAATAAGCTGTAATAACTAATAAGAGGACAGATTTAGCTAAAACTTAAACTAAACTATTCTAGACTAAAAACTAAACACAATAAGCTATAATAAGACAGATTAAGCAAAATTAAGCAATTATAAGCACAAATAAGCAGATTGATAAGCAAAACAGATATTAAGCTAGAAAAGAGTAAAAGAAGAGGTACCTTGATCCCAGCTTAACAGGGATCTGAAATGCTCAAATGAGCTTATCTACAAGCTCCAGCTTGTTAGAAACAAGCTGGTATTGTCCATAAGCCCATCCCAATCTGGCTTATCATCCAAAACATAAGCTACGGTAATTTTGAGGTGAATGCTTACTCAGATTAAACTCTAGGTGAGCCAAACTGAATAAGTAGTAGCTTAAATAGTTAAGACAGCTTAATGAGCTTATTAGCTTATTATTATTCAAGCTTAAACCATAATTGTATTAAAGTAAGACATAATTTAAAGTGAAATTTAAATGAAACTGACTTTTATTAATCTTAAAAGAGGATTACAAACTGCTTAAAAATAGAAATTACATTAAAAAGAAAACGATAAGATAAGATTACATAATAAGCTACTAAAAACTATTTTAAGCTAAAATCCTACACATCTCTCTCTTGTGTGATCCCTTCTCTATTTATAGTGAGGAGGGGAAGGATCCAGAACCTCAAGAAGCGTCTCCCATCCTTCAATCCAAGCCTTCTAATCATAACAAACCTCATCTTATCAATTTTAGCCGTTAGACCACTCTCCACGTTTGTCCAACCAATGGGAGAGTGTGGGATTGCCAGCGTAGCTAATTTCTTGACAGATGTGTCAGGTGAGCTCTTTTAGAAGCCTTCGTGTGAGTGGTGGCGAGGTGAGGTTTACCCTGTGTGAAGTTGTGAGTGAAAATAAGAGGGAAAAAGATAAACAGTAAAAATTTCGTTGACCCGTTTATTATACGTTTGACTTGGGTTCAGGATTATAAAGGTTTGGGCTTTTGGTTTATCAATTGGGCCAAGGCATAGTGGATTGGATTTAATGGTTTTGTAAATGGGTTTAAGCTTAGGTTTATAGATGCAAGGTTAATGGGCTGACCCGGCCTAATAAAACGGGTACAGGTTGGCCCATTAAGGATGTATACTTCTTTGGCTTCGGTTTCCCATGCTCTTTCCAATCCCATGCTTGGTTTTGTCTGTTTTGCTTTGATTTTATCTCTTTATTGAATATCCATTACCTGCAAGACACAATTGACAAAACACACATATACAATGCATTTTTCATGTATTATTGGTCATTTAAGCTTATTTTAATAAGGCAAATTGATATGTGATTAAACACATATCACTACACATCTAGTAATTAATATCTTTTTAAGAGGTTTTTTTCAAAATAAACCAACGTTGTGTGATAAAATTCTTTTCTAAGGAAATTAATTCGTTAATGAACTTTAATTCACACTTAATGAACTTTTCACATCACTTAGCAAGCATTTACATCTTATAAATCTTTTAGATAATTTTTAGCATAATTCTCGTAGTTTAATTGTTTAGTATAATTCTAGAATTAATATTAGTATAATTTTTAAATATAGTTTTCTAAAAAGTAGTTTAATTTCTAAATCCAAAAATCATTAAAAGATAATCAAGCATTATACTTCAAAAACATTAACATGGATTTTAATTCATCTCTCGCCGTGGAAACGACACTCGAAAGATAGGTTATTACTTTTCTAAAGTAATTTTCTTATCTAACGGGATATACTATATATTATTACGACACTCGTTTGACGGTTTATCAGTGACTTGTAAGATCCTATACGGATCAAGCTTGTGATACTGGATATCAATTTAGTCCAGCTTATGAATTGACGAATGAATTTTGAACAAGATAAAACTATTGGTGTGTCATAAAAACCGTTTGCAATTTGACACACCGACTGATTTTCTAAATCGATTTTCAATCTTATGTCCATGGGAAGCCTTACAAGGGTATCTGGTCATAAGAAAGCTGAACACGAATTGACGGCTTAATCAGGAAGATAGTAACTTACCGGTTCACTCTTACCGTGTTGTCTGCTTTGAGACGCTCCGGTAATGAGAACGGCTAGTGCAGCTGCGAAACCCTGTCAAGGAGATTCTTTGGAATTCTACCTGATCACAGGCAGTATTTATATTGAATAACGAGGAACCGTGGTTGTTACAACCATATTCGACGAAGTGACAAAGCCACTTTCGTCCATATATATGTTGTTTATCACTAACCCATTCATGCAGGTTTCCTGACGGTGGTAGCTGTTTTCTGATGACAAGTCGAAGCCAATACCACATGCTCATACTCGATCGACAAATATAAAGACATCATGAGAGCTCAAGTACAATTTTCAAGACTTCCGCTACTCTGATACCATACGTCTTTCTTGAAGCGACGAAGTATTAAGTTGATACCACACGTCCTCCATAAGTGACAAAGTGTTAAAGTTAAAGAATATCAAGAAAGATGGTTACACACGCTTTCAACATCAAGAACAGTATGAGCATGTTGGTCCAGGAGTTACAAGATCACAAAAAGGCAAAAGATCACGAGATGATGATAAGAGATTATGCTTGGTTGATGATCTCAAGAAGTTCAAGATCACATTCCTATCAAGTCAAAGATGCAAGTCAAAGCCTAAAGTCAAAGATCACTACAACATATCACAAGTTAATGATTGAAGTTAAAGACTACGAGCTCAAGACTAAAGTCAAAGCGTAGTATGCTAGGTTTAAGTTTTTGTAAATTAAAGTGACCTCCCTTAGGGGGAGATTGTTAGAAACACGAAAAGTATTGGTCACTACCAATATAGTTAGTCATAGCTCATAAAAGTAATCATATGTAATGTTAGTAAGCTAACCGGGCCAAAGACACATGGAAAGCCCAAGTGTAAGCCCATGGCCGGTTTAGCATGGAGTATTTATACCCTATCCACACATGGAGAGGGTGTTTGGTTGTTCATTTTTCTCACACACTTAATCTAATATTCTCTTCTTTGTTTCTCTCTCTAAGTGTTCATCCAACCACCTCTTTCTCTCTTTAAAAACTCTAAACGAATTCCATACTATATGTGCTAAGATATTCTACAACCAACAAGTTATTAACCGTCGTGGCTAAACCACCAAGTATAGGACCCTCTTCTCTATACTCTCAAACCCATAATCAATAATGCAAAGAAACAACACAAAACCCAACGATTAGCGACAAGAAGAAGAAAGAAACCCTAAAAAACTAGGGTTTTGTTAACAAGCGAATCTGCACCCTAAACAGCCTCCATTATTAATGATAACAAATAATAGTAATGAATAGGAATTAATGCGCGAATATATAACCTAAGTAGAAAAAGTGACGAGACCTAAAAGTAATAAACTGAAAACCTAAACCTATAAGATCATCAACCAAATAAAGAGCAGTTAAGGTGATAAAATAAAATGATTAATTAACAAAAACATGAGCATTATAAGGCATAAGATCAAATTAGATAGGATTAAACGATCAGAGATGGGAGAGAGCTTTTTATGGTTTGATATTTTCTGAATCAATTCTCAATAATAAATCTCCTAGATTTATATTTATAGTGTGTTAATCCTTATCCAATAAGGAAACATAATTTGAGTCTAAACATAACTCTTATATTTAAACAGTGTCTTTTAATACTATTAGGAATTTAGAAAAGTCTCGGTCACTTCAAATATGCTAGTTCGTAGCTCGTAGTTAATTAAATGTAACAAGTAAGCTAACCGGGCCTAACTATAGAAAGCCCATAGTAGGCCGACCCATGTATGTACTATAAATACTCTCTCCACACATGGAGACGGTGTTGGTTTTCATTCTATCATATGTACATTTCTTGTTTCTCTCTCTAGAAAACCTTCCAACCTTTCTTTCTCTCTAAGTCAAATCGTGTAGATCTAGGTGTGTGATGTGTTTAAAAAGCTTTAAATTTATAACACTGAAATTACCGATTTATTAAATGGAAACACTTATCCGTCCAAATCAATACGTATAAAATATATATATAATATATAATATAAGTAATAATAAGGATAGAAACAATTATAGTATAGTATAGTATTACCGTCGGGTTCTAGAAAAAACGCTTTTAACCAAAGCGAAATCTCAAAAACCCTCCGGGTCGTTTCCTCGGCGAGAGGTGAATGGAAATCTACGTTCAAGTTGTAAATCGAGCTTGAATGTCATAAAAGTTTTTGGTTTGGTTTTCTAAATCTACTTAAAAGGAAAGCTAAACTTTTGGTTTTAAACTAGTTTTTAACTAAAAATTAAACTAGTATTCAAATCTATAAGATTATACTAAAAAAAATGATCTAAAAATATAAATGACTAAAATGCTTTGCTAAGTGACATGAAATGTTCATTAAGTGTGGGCTTAGGATTAACGAATTAAAATGACAAGTAAAATGAAATACTTAAAATTAAATTACAAGAAATTAAATTGCATTAAAAATAAATGACGGAATGTAAATCGAAAAGACAAAACTTATGACTAAATTTTTTATTATTATTATTTTTTTAATCTTTTTAAACCCGCACCTAAATTCCAAATCACTAATCACTTAACAAGCACTAATAAATCTACTCACTACTCATAATAAAATTAAACATAGCATTTAACGACAAAATTAAATCTACACTAAGCATGGCAAATTTTAAAACAATATTATAAAATGATACAATAAAAACTACACTAATTAATTGAAAAAGGGTAGAAAATGAAACCGAATTGAAGACCCGCAAGTAAACGATAACCACCCGATTTATTTAGCTAAAACAAATAATCAAATTCGGTCTAGCTAAATAAATCCTTAAGCTCCGCGCCTCATGAGATGACCGGTACCAAAAATTATCACAATCACACAAACTGTTAATAAGAGAAACAATTTACAATTTCAACACTTTCAATCTTTGTTCCTATTCTATTCCAACGAAAGTCCAAAAGAAATTCCCAAAAAAACGAATGGACTTTACAAAGAAATGGGCTTGCTGACTACATTCAAATTTTACTTCTGATTAAGTGACAAACTATATCAAAATATATCGAATTCAAATGGCGTTCAAGATGTAACTAAACAAGCTATAACCATAACGATAATCATTTCTAACACCAGATCTGATGAACCGAACAAGCACAAAGTGATGAAAACTAATCTAGAAATCATAATTGAATTACACTAAAAAAATACTTTTAAAAACTTATTTTGAGAAAACCGAATTTAATAAGCACTATCTAACTAAATAAGCTCTCGATTATTCAAGGAGGTCCCAAGCTTATTAATAAGCTGAGTAAACTAATACTCGTGGCCAACTTTTTACAAATCGAATAGAGCTAGTAACACAATAAGCAACTTATTCAAACAAAAATGAAAAGAAAAGTTTTAAACCCAAAATATTTGGATGATTTAAGCTACATCTAAGGTCGAATAAGCTAGAAAAAAAACTATCCGAATAGAAATAGGCTAAGATAAAACTCAGCTTATTAAATAAGCTAATCGAATAAGAAAAAGAAAGAAAGAGATGCAAGAATAAGCCACAAGAACAAGTGAAACAACACCATCTTCATTTCATATCAATAATCCAAATCGGTTTACAATAAGCTAAGAATATGCGGGTACAAAAATAAGTTGGGACAAAGAAATAAGCCAAAAATTAATTGAGACAACTACTAATTTTTTTTAAAAAAAACTACAAATGAAAAAAATGAAAAAGACATACGTAAAAAAATCTATACCTACTCCTACACTCTAACAGCCAAAAATGTGGGGGAACAGATCCATTTATAGCCAAAAGTGAGGGGTCATTCTTGTAATTTCGTCCCCATGATTAGATAATGATGATCCAATCATTGGCTTGTTTTTAGTGTCACACGGATCGAGAGCTGCATAGTGATGATCCTACTGATAAGAGTGAGCCACGTGTCCATTTATTTCAGCTTCATTCAAACGCAACAATTACTATCGTAGGATCATTCTTTCAAATAAGAAATGAAATGAAATGAATTATACAAAATCCTTGCCATGTGTCATCATTTCATTCGTCCTCAAAATTGAGTGCTTCATCACGTGAGCTCAAATGAATGTGTGCATGTGACATGACGTCACATGACATCATCCTCACCTCTTTATTTCATTTTTGTACATATATTGTATTTGAGCTTTTGATAGGCTTTTGGGCTGGTCTGGCCCGTTAAGTAGGTTACGGGCTGGCCCAATAAAATTCGAGGGCATCGCTGAACTCGTTTTTTCGTGCTCTTTAAAATCCCGTGCTTGGTTTCGTCCAGCTTTGTCTTTATTTTTTGTCCTTTTCTTGATATCCGTACCTGCACATACACAAACACAAAAACAAGCATATATTTGCCATTTTAATTATGTTTTTGGTCATTTGGGGTTATTTTTCATGGTAAAATATATGTATAAAATAGCGAATACCAAACACACCGAGTAAAAGTATAACCAACGTATGTAGTATAATATTTTAGGTAAGACCAGGTCATCCACAGGGATTTGATTTGTGTTCAAATAATCGTAGTTAAAATAAACTTTAACAATTTTAAGATACATGATGCTGGATTCAATAATGATGATGATGACTACTCGGATAGCTTCATATAATTCTTAAGCAATGGTGATAATTGCGATCTCAGATTTAGGACTTTAACTTATAAAAAAGGTTTCTCCTCAGAAAACGTTTTCACAAATTAACTTATTTAACTTAAGACTTATATCTAGTTATTTCGATCAAATGTGTCACTCAAATAATCTAGTTACTATTATATCAAATCCAGTTTGTTTATCAAATAACGTAAGCGGATTTCTCCTTTCAAACGATAAAGACCATAGACAAATCTTTAAAACTATATAGTTTACAACGGGTCTTTTGACTTATACCGTTATGAGTATACAATCAAAGTTGATAATCAAAGTTGATAAGATTAGACACGATAGGATTTCAATATAAGCTTAAGATTAAAAAGATCGCAACTACACCAAAAGCTTAATCACTATATTAACATCACCGATTAGTCATGAGAGATTTAGCCTCTCATGGCTACAAAGTTCATAACAAAATAATGAAGATAAACAAGAAACATACTATGCCCAAGTAAGAATATGGATTAAACTCTACCCGTTACAAGTATCGAATCTTACTACAACCTTTATTCACTAAATATTATGATGATGTTCTTTGTTCTTCGTCTTTGAATTCAGGGATTTGGAAGGATATTTGAGAGATATTGAAGTGAGGATGTGTGTGTGGGATATCTCAAATAGTGTGAAATCCGTCCCAATTTATAGGCTGAGAAGGGGTCTAAGTGTGGCGTACATACTAAAATGTGCGGCATACTTAGCCTATGTCGGTTCAAACTTCATTAATGCTTGTTGAAAAGTGAGCATTTTTCTTCAATTTTTAGATACTTAGCGGAATAACACTAAAAATGAGTGCTGCAGATACAGGAGTTATGTGGGATTATTTCACCTCTTATCAAATGATTTTGTCTATAATTTAACCTCCCTGCGGTCTAGTAAATAATGGTCAAGCACAAGTTATAGAGCTACTAAATTACCGGCTCACTCATATAATTTTCAACCAATACCAATGTTCCAGAAAAGGGGATAAATTACAAATACACAGCCGTAACGACAGATGAGACACTTGCAATTGCATTCAAACCTTAACTCGAACAAGCTAAAGGTAAAAATTATCTTAGGTATCAAAGGTGGATACCTAAATTTTAAAGGTTTAATTCTCACAATTTAGTGGACTGGTTTTGTGCTAGTTATAGTGTCAATCCTGTTGGATTTGCCTTACTAAGAGTATACATTTTTAGGTTTCTGGAAAGAAAAGCATATATGTTAGTTTTTAAAGATTTTTCATAAAATATCAGTTGAAAATTTTGGCTAAATTACAAGGCAAACATGGAAGGATATGATTAATTTTTTCTATTGGCTCCCTTCAACACTTAAGTTGAGCATTGCCCTCAATGTGAGAACTGATAAAAATAAGGAAAATTAAGGGAAAATGGTACTTCTCCAGAATAGATATATAGCTTTTAGAGAGCTTGTCTTTGAGCAAATGCCATAATTTTCCAGGTCTATATTACTGATTCGCTAGAATCTATATATACGTAATTATAAAATATAATATATGATGGAAATTTACCAATTTACCCTTGAGGACAAAGGTGAAAAGGAAAATCTTCACAAATATATATAATAATACGTATATAAACCAAGAAGTATGATTCCCGGGTCGTTATCCCCCAACGACTTGTGAAATTGAAACCACGTTAGATGTTCGGACAATGATTTGAATTGAAGACAAAGATTGATTTTGATTATCTACCTTTAAGAATTAAATTTAACAAATTATAACAATTAAGCACTAAGACAAATAACGGGAAACTAAAATTTAACTAAAAACGCAAAATGGGACCTCTAATCGGAGGTCAAAAACCCTAAATTGCTAAAATTAAACCTAACTTAAATTTTTCTTTTTAAATGAACTTTATTTGACTAATAAGTAAGTTTAAAGAAAACTAGAACAAAAACGGAGTTAAAATGAGCGTTAAATCACGAAAAACGAGAACGGGAACGAATCTCGTTCTTTAAAAAATGAAATTTTGCAAATTAGACCCTACGAAAGCAAAACTAATTTTCCTATGAACTTTATGATAGAAGAAAATTTTCTAAAAAAGATTTATATTTTTTTGATTATTTTCTATCTTTTATGATTTTTTAAAGTTTTTAATGAAAATAAATGTTTAAAATACTAAACGAACTATAAAAATTCTAGAAAAATTACAGAAAATAGCTTATACTAATTGAAACCTAGGAAAAATAAGCTTATGAACACATCTTATCAGATAAGCCACGAAATAAGCTGAAACAACTTATTAAGCTTATAAGGACTAAAAGTGTATAAAGAATAAATGTTGCAAGTGTATAACGAAAAAGACCCAAGGGCGCAGTGGTAGTGTGTGTGGTGTTATAAAGGGTTGAGGGTGTTTGAGGTCGAGGGTTCGAGTCTTGCTCACCCACGACTTCCACTTTCCCCCCTTTTTTTTGAAAAACTTATAAAAGCAAAGTTATTAAGCTACTAAAAATAAGCATTTTTAATAAAAGCAACTTTTTATGAAAAGCCCTAAATAAGCTAAAAAAATAGCTGAAAACTTGATAGAAACTACTTAGCTAACTTTTTTTGGCTTTTTCTTAAACTAAATAAGCTAGAAACCTTAATAAGCTAAAATTAAGACTAAATAAGCTATAATAAGCTAAACCTAAACTAATGAGCTAAATAGAACTAAAAATAAGCAAGTAATAAGCTAGAAAACTAAATAAGCCTAGTCTTAAAGTCAATTACCAAACAGTCCTTAAGGACACTTTGAGCTTAATTTTGAGTTATCAAATAAGCACCCTATGAAGTGAAACTTGGTTTTCCTAAAAACTTGGCTTAAACTCTATTAGAAAATGCTTTTCAAAATAGCTTAAAGCAACAAGAACTTATTAAAAAGAGCTTGTGAAATAGGCTATTACAGGAAGTAGGCTTTTGAAAGCTTAAAAACTGAATTTTACTAAAATAAGCACACAGTCCTCAAATAAGCACTATTTTTAAAACCAAAAGCTAATCTAGAAAGCCTATAATGTCTAGAAGCTAAGTCTAATAAGCTAATTAACCTAATTATACTAAAAGCTAACTGAATCTAATGATCTAAATACTAATCTCAGGAGATAACTCTTAAAGCTCAAAATCTAATTAAGCTAAATTGCATAATAAGCTACTTCAGAAGCTAGGCTTATGAAAACTTATCAATCTACTACTAAGCTATGAATCTAAATCATAAAAACAGATACTATAAGCTAAAAGTTTAAAATTAGAAGCTAAGAACTACTTACTACTGTTTTTGGTTTTTAGAATTTTTGTGAATTTGAAAAGCTAGTTTACCCTAGAGAATAAGCTAGAATTTGAAAAGCAAGCTTTAATCTATCTTGACTAACATGTAAGCTACAATCCTACTGAATTTTTAGCTTATAAATCCTACTTAAGCTATTTAAATTGTGATCAAAAGGGACTGCAATAAGGAATTGCAGTAAATCCTTATCTGATGCACTTGGTAAATGGGTAAAACCAATTTGCAGGTGACCTTAAGGGTCAAACCTGTTTTGGACACCCCCACTTAGTGTGAATGAACACTTATCAATAAAAATCCAAGCTCAAAGAAGCTTGGATCAAATTTTTCTAACTAGCTTAAAAGAGAAAATCTCCCCTGGTGCAGAATGGAACAAAATGCACCTTAAAATGATTATAAGTACAAACTAATTCATCAAAACTTTTCAAAACTTAATCAAATATGAAATCAAAGCTAAAACTAAATAAAACCAACCTTAACTCACTAAATTATGAAATCTAATCTGTTAAAACACTTTTACTACTGATTTTATTAATACTTGAAATTGATTACAATGCTTAAGAAAAACAGATTACAAGAGATTTAAAAGAAAATTTACAATTTAACTAAAAATTAAGTAAACTAATTTAACTAAAAAAATACAGGGAAAAGATATCTCATGTGTGTGAGGAATGAGGCTATTTATAGCCTTAAGTAGATCCTTCTAGGTCCTTAGGTCTCTGCACACTCCTTCTAATCTTGTCCGTACATTCCTTCAATGATTGGAGAACTGCTCTTGGCCGTTAGATCAATTTCAAGCTCACACGGATTGCCAGTGTGGCAATCCGTGATTGTGACAGGTCGTGCTTTTTTTGTGAGTACCTCAAGTGTATAAGCTTTATTTCCTTGTGCTTCTTTCATGTCCACCGTGTCATTCTTTCTTGTGTCTCCACCAATAAGAGTGCTTGGTGACGTATAAACTCTGCCAAGGTGTACCTTATCCCTTGAATTAGCTTGACACATTGTTAATTATCATTTGCCCTTTGATTTGACCCATGGGGTTAAACGGGAACGATGGGTGAACAGTAAAAACATAAACTCGCGCCTTTTTTTAACTGAAAAGGGGAATAGGGGTGAAGTTTGACTTTTGGTTGACTCGGGTTATAACTTTCGGGCTTATAAAGGAATTGGGCCACGGGATAGGATTGGGCTTTGACTTTGTGTTTTGTTATAAATATGTTAATGGGTGTTAACTCTTATAATTATAAGAGTTAACACCGTTAGGGTTTAGGGATTATTTTTGTAATTTTGGTTAATATGAGGGACGGATTTGGTAATTTTGGGATATTTGTCATTTAGTGTTGACCTTGTTTGACTGAAGGTTGACTTGAGTTGACCATTGTTAGCATTCTCCCGGCTCTTTGTGTGCTCTTCTGTTCCCGTGTTCGAGTTTGTCCGGTTTTGACCGTTTTCTTGTGATTTTTTGCTTTATCCACACCTACACAATCACAAAGACAAAACAAGCAATATTCAAGCATTTAAAGCACAATTTTGTCTTTTAAGGGTCATTTTTGATATAAAATGGATATGTGTTTTCACACATATCAATTACCTGCATAAGAGTAAACACAAAAAGAGAAAATATTTTTTGGCTTTTTTTAGAAAACAAAACAGAGGAGGGACTCCTCCACACTTAAGATAAAGCACGGGCTGTCTCTCGAGAAGCGCTTAATTTTTTAAGAGAGTCATAAGCTAGACTCGTACTTCTTGGTTTCATTCTTTAGGAAAGAAGGGGGTGAGTTCTTCCTTTAGGTCATTATCTTCTTCATGATAAAGTTTGAGTCGATGGCCGTTAACAATAAACGTTTTTCCATCTTTTCCATAAAGTTTAGCATATCCAGATGGATATTGGTGTTTGCATGGTCCTAGCTAACGAGATCTAAGTTTTGGTTGTTTGAATTTATACTTAGAATGAAATAACAGCACTTTGTTTTCGTGTTTGAATTCTTTTCTCATTTTAAGTTTCCTATCGTGCCAGACTTTAGTTCTTGCTTTGTATAAACTAGAGTTTTCATATGCTTGATGTCAGAATTCATCTAACTCGTATAACTGAAACATTCTTTTCTCACCAGCAACGATGAGATTTGGATTACGGTTTTTTATGGCCCAATATGCACGGTGTTCAATTTCAAATGATAAATGATAGTTTTTACCGTATACGAGTTTCTATGGTGTAGTTTCGGTTGGTGTTTTATAAGCGGTTCGAAAAGCCCATAGAGCATCATCGAGTTTTCTTGACTAGATAGTTGGATTATCTTTCACGTTTTTTTCAAGAATTCTTTTAAGGGCTATGTTTTTATTTTCAACTTGTCCACTCGTTTCAGGATGATATGATGTAGAGAAACGGTGGTTAACTCCATATCTTTTCATGGTTTTTTCCATTATTTTGTTGCATAAATGAGTTCCTCGGTCGCTTATGAGAGCTTTAGGCATACCGAAATGGCAGAAGAGTTTTTTCAAGAATGAAATAACAACTCTAGCATCGTTGGTTGGTAGAGCTTGAGCTTCGTCCCATTTAGATACATAATCGACAACGACTAAGATGTATTCGAATTTATATGATTTTGGGAATGGTCCCATAAAGTCGATACCTCATAGGTCAAAAATTTTGCACACTTGAATGCTATTTAAGGGCATTTCATCACATTTGGATATATTCCCTGTTTTTTTGACACGCTTCGCAAAGGCGAACAAGAGTATGAGCTTCTTTGATGATTTTTGGCCAGTAAAAGCCTAAGTCTAAGACAGCCCCAACCTCCAATGGCATCCTGCCCTCCCCAATATCATGCGCCCCCCTACCCCCCCGCACCCCCCCCCCACCCCTCCCCTCCTCTCCCATCCTTATGTACGCTCCTTTCTCCACCCCCCCCCCATCTTTTCCCCCCCCCCACCCCACTCCCTCAACCCCCCCCCCCCCCCACCACCCACCCCCCCCGCCCAGCCCCCGTCCCCTCCGCACTCCCCCCCCCCTCTCCCACCTCTCACGCTCCCCCCCTTGTTCGCCTCACCCCCCCCCCCCCGGTTCACCCCCCCCCCCCCCTCCACCCTCCCCCCTAGCCGCTAACAAGATCAGCCGCCTTACTCTCCCCTAGCTATTTCACCCCCCCTCCGGTCAACCCACCCCCCCCCCCCCCACCGGACACCTCCCCCCCATATCACCACCAACCAGGGTTCCGCCCCCTCCCATTCATTCCCCACCGCAAACAACTAAGTTCATTCCACCAAGCCCCCCCCCCCTGTAATTTACTCAACCTGCCTGCTCTTCCCTCCCTCCCTCTCCCGCCCCTCCCCCCTGTCGTCAGATATAATAAGGGCTCATCCCCCTCCATCCCCCCCCCCGCCCCGCCCCTCACCACCCAATAAAACCAAAAACCGGGCAAATCATCCACGTTTGGCTCTAATCTCAGTTATTATGATATGCTACGCAAAGGCCAACATTAGGTAAAGAGATTCTTTGATGATTGTCGGCCAGTAAAAGCCTGAGTCTAAGACTTTTTTAGTTGTATGTATTTGGTCCATAATGTCCACCGGTAGGTCCGTGGTGACATTGATCAAGAATGGTACTAGTTTTTTGGAGTCCTAGACACGGCGACCCTGACATACCCATCTTAACAACATTGAAAAGGTAAGGATCTTCCCAAAAGTAGTTTTTGAGGCTGGAGAAGAATTTGTTCTTTTGTTGGTACGTCATCCCTTTAGGTATAACATCACCTACCAAATAATTTACAAAGTCTGCGAACCATGGTGTGTCATTCGTGGTTATTTCCATAAGAGTTTCTCCAGGAAAGTTATCGTTGACATCACTTGTCTCATCATTATCAATCCGAGATAAGTGGTCGGCGACAACATTTTCTGTACCTTTTTTGTCTTCAATTTTGATATCAAATTCTTACAATAACAAAATCCAACGTATAAGACGTGGCTTAGCATCTTGCTTTTTGAATAGTTTTCTTAAAGTTGAGTGATCGGTGTAGACAATTGTTTTGGATAATATCATATAGGGTTGAAATTTTGTTTGATGCAAATAAATAAGCCAATCAGTTCTTTTTCAGTAACTCGTAAAATTTATGCTGAGCTGCATGTAAAGGTTTTGCTTGCAAAATAGATGGGGTGAAAGTGTTTTCCATCTTTTTGACCTAAGACTGCTCCAACTGCGAAATCACTTGCATCACACATAACTCAAATGGAAGATTCCAATTTGGGCTCACGATCACAAGAGTACATGTGATTTTCTTATTTAATGAATTGAATGCTTTATGACATTCGTCATTGAATTCGAATGGAGTATCTTTTTCAAGCAATTTAGCTAGAGGACGGGTAATTTTTAAGAAATCTTTGATGAAACATCGGTAGAAATCGGCATGTCCTAGAAAACTTCTAATGCCTTTGACATTAGTAGGTGGTGGAAGCTTAGAGATTACGTTGATCTTGGCTTTGTCAACTTCAAGTCATGCACCGAACACTTTGTGTCCAAGCACAATTCCTTCTTTAACCCTAAAGTGACATTTTTGCTAATTAAGGACAAGATTTGCATCCTTGCAACGTTGAAGTATTTTATCGAGGTTTTTTTAGACAGTTATCGAAAGATTTTCCAAAGACTGAAAAATCATCCATGAATACTTCCATGGATTCTTTGATTATGTCATGAAAGATAGCTAACATGCACCTTTGAAAAGTAGCGGAAGCATTACATAAACCGAAAGGCATTCGCCTGTAAGCATATGTTCCGAAAAGGTACGTGAATGTTGTTTTTTCTTGGTCCATAGGAACGATTGGTATTTGAAAATATCCAGAAAAACCATCGAGGAAACAGAAATATTTATTTCGTACGAGTCTTTCTAACATTTGATCCATGAATGGCAAAGGAAAGTGGTCCTTTGCGGTTGCTTCATTGAGTTTACGATAATGGATGCATACTCGCCAACCCGTAACGGTTCTTGTTGGTACAAGTTCATCTTTTTCGTTGGTGACAACTGTGATACCACCTTTTTTAGGTACACAGTGAATGGGACTTACCCAAGGGCTATCGACGATTGGATATATAATACCAGTGTCGAGAAGTTTAACGATTTCTTTTTTTACAACTTCTTGCATGTTTGGATTTAATCGTCTTTGTTTTTGAACGACTGGCTTTTTGTCTTCTAGGAGTTGAATTTTATGTTTATAAAAAGACAGACAGATTCCAGGAATGTCTGTTGTTTTCTAAGCAAAGGCTTGCTTGTATCTTTTTAAAACAGAGATCAGCTTATTTTTATTTTGCTCAAAAGCTGAGATGATATGATTAATGGAAGAAAAGAAGGTTCTTCTAAAAATACATATTCTAAGTTATGAGGAAGAGGTTTGAGTTCAAGATCTGAAGGAGGTTCTTCAAGAGACATTTTGGTCTTATAATCGATGTTAAAGGTGATCTTTTCGAATGGTGGTTCTTCGATGTCGGAGTCAGATTTAGAGTTTTTATCGGTGGTCATTTCCATGAATTAATCGAATTCAGCAAAGAGTTTTTCTTCAAGAATAGTTCCCTTGATGGAATGAAGGATTTTACTACCTTCATCGAGAAGAGCATCGAAATATTCTTCTAAGATTTCATCGATAACGTTAATATTAATACATGTATCATCGTTTAAATAAGAGTGTTTCATCGCAGAATCGATGTGAAAGGTCATTCGTTCAGTACCAACTCCAAGATTGAGTTGTTTCTATTTAACTCAAATTACTGCATCGGCAGTATAAAGGAAAGGTCTCTCTAAGATTAGAGGAACTTTACTGTCTTCTTCCATTTCGAGAATAACGAAATCCACATGGAAGGTGAATTTACCAACTTTAACAAGCATATTTTCAGTTATTCCAATAGTGTGTTGAAATGATCTGTCGGCTAATCTTACGCTCATTTTAGTAGGTCTGAGAGTTTTAAGAGATAATTTGGCATACAAAGAATATGGCATGAGATTAATGCTAGCACCAAGGTCAGCTAAAGCATTGCATGAGAAAGCTTTACTGAAGTTACATAGAATAAGAAAACTTCTGGGGTCTCCAAGTTTAGGTGGAACTTTGTTTTGAATCATAGCGGCACTTTCATCGCTAAGGAAAGCATATGAGATTTGTTCAAGCTTGTGCTTGTTGTTTATGAGTTCTTTAAGAAACTTTCCATAGTTTGGCTTTCCTACTAAAACATCGACAAGAGGTACATTGATTCGAACGGCTCGAATCATGTCGAGGAATATGCCATATTGGGCTTCTATTTTTTCTTTTTTAAGGCATTGAGGATATGGAATTTTTGGTTTATATGGTTTAGGTATCGGAGTTTCTCTGATAGGTTTTAGAGTTTTAACTTTGGGTTATGGTGTAGGTTCCTCATCTTCATCCTCACTATCAAAGTTGATAGGAGTTTAAAACCCATTTTGTTGATCATTTGGGTTGATAGGTGGGTCACAGGATTTACCACTCAACGTAAATACGGCATTTACATGCTCGTTTTGAGCTTGTGGTGGTTGATAAGGTTTGGATGAGCTACCTTTTGGGTTTGGTTGAGTGTTACTTGGAAGAGATCTAGAAGGTCGAGCAGATTGCTTGTCAGCAAATCTGTTAAATTTAGCTTTGAGATTTTGAATCAAGGCTTGATGATTTTTGGTTGTTGTTTCGAGTTTGGTTTTAAGATCCATACAAGTATCTTTGACAAAAGAATTGATTAGGTGTTGAGATTTTATGAAATCTCTTAATTGTTTTTGAAGGTCGGGTTTATCATCAGAGTTGGATCGGAAGTTGTCTCGATGGTAATCATTTCTTCCGCTTGAACGCCAATTATCGCGAGTTGAGTCATGATTGCGGTAATCATTGTAAAAACTTGTATGATGGAAGGTTTGCATGAATTTGGCTTCTTTTTCTGGAGACATAGGTTTGTCATCATCGTTATGATCATGGTTTGGTTATTTTAAACGAGATTGGAATTCTTTATACTGAGCATCCTTTTTCATGGTCATAGCATTTATTCGTGTCATAATTTTGTTAGTGTCAGAATTACTGCTACCTTTATCGGTGAAAGAAACAGTTTTCTTTAGTGATGATTTCATTTTTTGGTTTTTAGCCCAATTAAGTTTGAGTAAGACTTTGTCTTCGAGGAGTTGATAAGCTTGGTTTGGTATTTTAAAGAAGAAAATACCCCCAGCTACGGCATTCAAAACTTCTTGAGTTATTTCGTTGAGATCGTGATAAAAGATTTTTATGATATTGCCTTTGGATAGGTTGTGACCATGGCAATTTTTGAGCATTTCTTTCATACAGAGCAAGACTTCGGTTAAGGTTTCATTTTCATGTTGAGAAAAGGCTCGGATTTCTCCGAGGAGTCGATCAAAAAAAGCTGGGGGAAAGAATTGGCTGATAAAAATGGTGCGAAGTTGTAGGAACCAAGATACACTTTCACTTCACCACTTAAACCAAGAAAAATGGATAAGAGAAAAAGATAAGAAAAGTAGAGAAAGTAGAGAGAAAAAGAGAAGGTTGATTTCTTACAAATGAAAAACTTACAAATGAGAACCAACACCCTCTCCACACTTGGAGAGGGGTATTTATACCACTTAATAGGTCGGCCTTATAAGGCTTGTTGGGTCATAGTTTAATGTCTTGGGCCGGGCTCGAGATTACAATGTACCTTAGTCCGGAACTAGTACAAGATCAGATAACGTTCACGAGCCCGTTTACCCTTCTAGCCTATTACAACATACATGAGATAAAGATTGAGATTGTTAATATAATTTGAGTCTAACATTCTCCCCCTAAGCTTGGTTTCAGAGAGATTCCAAGCTTTCATGTTAGACTCGTTATCTTGAGGCCAACAATCTTCCTCGAAGCGAGGCTTCCTGCAGATTCTGAGCTTCTATGTTCACAGACATATTTAAGGCTAATAATCTCCCCTAATGTGTGGTCTTCGAATTCCTGAGGTGAGATCTTGAATCTTGCTTCCTTGGACTTGTTGAGATTGCTTTGTCGTTGAGTTCTTGAGTCTTTGGTTTTTATCATGTTGTAGGCTTGTTCCTTCATGCCATGTGATCTTTGATCTTTAGCCTTTGTCATTGTATTTCGACTTCGTCTTTATGTCTGAGATCTTTAAATCTTTATCCTTTAGTCTTGATCGTCTTTTCCATCTTGCGATCTTGTGTCTTGACCAACATGCTCATACTTTGCATCATCTTGAAAGCTCTCTAATAATCCCCCTCGAAGCTTGGTATCTGAGGAGTTATCTTTAATATCAGAGTTTGCGGAAGTCTTTATCTTTAATACTTGAGCTTTCTTGATACTTGAATCTTGATACTTATAGTATGTCTTTGTAGTTTGAGCATGAGCATGTGGTAGTGAATCCGACTCAGCTAGAATGAGGTGTCTCTATCTCCATCTTTATATGAATCCTGAAATAAAATAGTCAGCAATAAATCTTATGGACGAACTTGGCTTTGTCATTCGCCCGGATTTTGTTGGATTAACATTTGGTTCCGTGAGGACCAACCTGTGATCAGGTAGATTCAATTTAGAAGAATCTCATTGACAGGATTTCCAGCTTTAAGCGTAAGATCCTCCAACACAGATGTATTAGATTCACCATGCTAGCTTGTTCTCAATATCAGAACGTCTCAAAGCAGACAACACGATATGAGTGAATCAAATAGTTACTATCTTTTTTATTAAACCGTCAATTCATTTACTGGAACAAGTTTAATTCACATAGAATCGCACCATCGATTATTTCCAGTTGACACAAGTTTGATTCATATAGAATCGCACAAGTCACCTACCAAGAGCTTGTTTGATGTTGGCTCAAGCAGGATTTCCATCTTCACCGTGAATACTTAAGTATCACTCAGATGTTCTGGCAAAATCACAAGGATAATGTGTAGGACTCTTTTTAACAGCTTGTAAACTTAATGGTGTTCAACAAGTGTTTGTCATGGAATGTGTCCTAATAAGATTTATTTTATTGATCTCTTGGCTCTAGACTCGATTAGTGCATTTTGGTTTTAGTAATCGGAGGCTGGAGCAAACTACCACCTAATCAATATCAACTAACTCGGAGTAAGAAAGTCAATAGAAGTCATTTGTATATCCGTGACAAATGAGACAAGTATCTTTTGAGATAAACTTGAATGGCTAGTAAGGGTTGTGTAGTGCATCACTGGGTCCATGATGTCTTGTCTTTAATACCAGAATTCATCTTTGTGAATTTGATAGATTATGTATTGACCCGGTTTCTGCCTAAAGTGTGTAGAGGGCTTCTTTCTTGTCACCCTTTATCAATACAATTCTTTTTCATTCTTTAACTCCTTTAATGCTTACCAAGACATCATTACTAACATCTTGTTGTGATTGTTCCAATGAAAACTCATGTCTTAGTAGGCATTATTCCCATTTCTCATTCTTCTCCAATCATACCTAAGGACTGTTGTTTCTAACTATGGTGTGTCCTTGGGTAGATCCCTCCGGTTCTGGTTAGATCATAGGACTAGTACCTAACCTAACCACCTTAGACTTTAGAATCATCGTGAACTAAGATGTTCTTGGGTATACGATCGTAACCATAAAACCTTTTCCGAAGAGTATAAAGCCTTATGACCTCAAAGTGCTTTGAGTTGATTAGATCACTTATTATTTTCAAGATCACATTTTAATTACATTTATCCTCTTATTTTAAATACTAATTCACTTAGTGTTTGAAATACTATGTGATTAAAATTTGTCATAAAAATTCTGTAGGTAGAAAATATTCCAGCATGAATTATGTGGAACTTTTCTTCTTGCTCCTCCTTAATTTTACATATGTTTGACACCAAAAAAATGATACCAAATTGTAAAATGAATATAAAATTGAGGTTGAGCTAGTGTCGAGCACACAAAATGAATGTTTAAATATTATTAACATTTTAACATTTTTTATTTGTTTAAACATTTTTTTTGAAATGTTTTAGACACACAAAATAGACATGTGAGTATGTGCCTAAACGCATTAAAACTTGGTTTTAAAAGCTCCCCCTCAAAAATTAATTCACTTATAAAAAATGATTCGACTTTTGAAAGATGCAAGAGGAGGGAGTGTCGAACACATAATTTTAAAAGATTTGAATAACCTTTTAAGAAATTCTTGAAAAATTATGTTCAACGTGTTTTGAAAAACCAATGTTACTTGAGCTCGAAAGACTTTGAATGTCTTTAGAATTGAATTTTTATGTCAGCTCAAGTCCCAGAAGTTGTTATCTTCTTGTTGTGAGGATAAATGTACATGATTGCACACTTTCCTTTATTTAAAGACCGGGTTGTTATCTGTCATTTAATATACACAGCCATTAAGAAAAAATATAACAATGACATGTTTTGAGCAATTTGAAACTATTGCTCGAACTTCATTTACACGCTCGTGTCGATGTTAATCAACATTTCTAGGTACGTAAATGTTATCGATGCCAAGAGACATGTCGAGAAGATTCTTTTTTGAAACATTTTCTGTTTTTCTGATTTTGTATTTTCTTTTTGAGATTTTTTAATTTTGTATTTTTTTTCTTTTTTAAATTTCTAACATAATTAAAAATGAAATGTTTATACAAAGAAGATGTTGATAGAATATTTACATTAAATGAACCCTTTGAAGAGATGGTTTAGAAGCCATTGAAGTACCTGTATTCAAAGAAGAAGAGTTTGCACAAATAACAGTTTTAGGATTATGTGTTTCCTTTCCTAATGGTGAAGCACTATCATTCGTGTTGTAGTGGGTTTTAACTGGCTTTCTAATAGGAATCCACTTAAGACCAACTTGAGTAAAGATTCTACCCGTTGGTTTCCATGTAAGACCAGATCTAGGAGGCGTTGTTTTCAGATACACATTGGAAGGCTTATTTGGAGAAAACTTTTGTCCTATGGGGATCTGTCTGTCATGTTTCTTAGAATCACATTTCTTTTCTACGGGCATATATCTCTTTGTTGTCTTATGGGATTGTGCATCCTTTTTCTGTGCAGAGGCACGAGAATGTACCTTTGAGAGGTATTTTAAGATGCACTCATCGTGATTTGCACTGTAAATGCACTTTTTGCATGTAGGACATGCCAAGTCTTTTGACTTCAAGAAAGGCTTTTGATTCCTAGGTGGTTCTGTTGTGTTAACAGTTCTATTCGATACACAACTACTCATGGATGGTGGCCAATTCCTAGGTTGTTGATTAAAGTTTCTAGGTTTCGGTTTGTTACCATTAGCAGTGTTTGGTAATCTAGCAGATTGTTGCACACTAGGTTTGGTATTCAAGGCTTTGTCTTTCTGAAGTTGTGCCTTTTTCTTAGCTTCCTCTAGGTAGTAGTTATGAACCATGTCATTTGAGCCTACAGATTCCCTTGGTGACTGAAATGACACATGCTTTGGGCTATTCCTAGAAGGGCCAGGTGCATTCACATCATAAGGCTTAGCAAAAGATGATTTCCTAACTTGAGGCCAAGAATATAGAGTGATTGGTTTTGTCAAATCATGCGACACACCAACTTGGAAGGCAATCATATGTCTTAGGAATTGGGATCGTTCAGATTTATACGCAGTTGGTTGTCTTACCACTGGTTGATTTTTGATTGGTTGCAAAGGCGGTTTCCCCTCAAAATTAGTGTCCACACCCTTTCCTTTGTTCTTCTTAATGAGTTTTTTATAATCTCACTTTTATGGAATTGTTCTTGGTTCTTGCATTTTGAGCTTTCAAATATATTGTATTTCTCAAAAATATTTGTTCACGTTCTTTCATAAATAACGTTTGACGCTTTTTTTACTTTGCAAAACTGTGTCATTTTTTATTTTGTTTGCATTGTTGATCAAACCAAGTTCAGGAGAAATCGATGTGTTTTTCTAATTTAGTAAAACTTCGTAAAAGATGCTATTAAAAATTCTTTACTAACAGTTTCTTCTTCTTTTTTCAGTTTTTCTTCGGATCGAAGTTCTTTTTTATTATTTTCTTTTTTCTAGGTACATATGTTTCTCCTTTCGGCTCGTAGGGGGGTTTTTGTCGCGGGGACTGAGGTGGCGGAGGGTGCGGGTGGGAGGTTAAAGCGGGGGGTGGCTTGTGGGTGGGGGGGGCGGGAGGAGTTGTCGCTTGTTCGGGGTACGGGGTGGGTGGTGGTGTTGTGGTGGCGGCGGTGCTAGGTGGGGATGGGGTCTCGGGGTGGTGTCGCGCTGGTCTGTGTATATGGGGGGGGGGGCGGGTGGGGGGGCTGTCTGGATGGTTGGCTGGGGTGGGGGGGGGGGGGGGCGCGGGGAGTGGGAGGGTAGGTGCCAGGCTGGGGTTGGGGGGTGGGTTGGCGTGGGGGTGTGGGGGGTGGGGGCTGGGGGTAACTGTGGAGGTTCGGATGTGGCGTTGGCTCCTTGTGTTGTGGATATGGTGGGTTGCCGGATGGAAGATGTGGTGTGGAGGAGGGGTTGAAGGGGGGCTGCTATGTGGCGGGGGAGTAGAGGTGGGGTTTGGTTGTGGGGGGCGGGAGGGGGTCGGTGGGTTAGATACACGACTACTCATGGATGGTGGTCAATTCCTAGGTCGTTAATTAAAGTTCCTAGGTTTCGGTTTGTTACCATTAGTAGTGTTTGGTAATCTAGCAGATTGTTACACACTAGGTTTGGTATTCAAGGCTTTGTCTTTCTGAAGTTGTGCCTTTTTCTTAGCTTCCTCTAGGTAGTAGTTATAAACCATGTCATTTGAGCCTACAAATTCCCTTGGTGCCTGAAATGACACATGCTTTGGGCTATTCCTAGAAGGGCCAGGTGCATTCACATTATAAGGCTTAGCGAAAGACGATTTCCTAACTTGAGGCCAAGAATGTGGAGTTACTGGTTTTGTCAAATCATGCGACACACCAAATTGGGAGTCAAACCGATGTCTTGGCAATTAGGATCGTTCCGATTTATACGCAGTTGGTTGTCTTACCACTGGTTGATTTCTGTTTGGTTGCAAAGGCGGTTTCCTCAAGATTGATTGTTTTTCAAAACTAGTATCCACACTCTTACCTTTCATCTTCTCAATGAGTTTCTTTAACTCACTTATAGCAATGTTTTTGTCTTGCAATTGAGCTTTCAAATCTTGTATTTCAAAATATTGTTCATGTTCTTTTTAAAAAACATTTGATGCTTTTTCTTTGCAAACTGTGTCATTTTTCATTTGTTCTTGACATTGTTGTAAAGCAAGTTCAAGAGAAATCGAGTATTTTTTTTAATTTAGCAAAACTTCGTAAAAGCTCATTTTAAACTTTTTTACTAACAATTTTAGTTTGTTTAGAAAGCTTTTGTGTAAGACATTCACATTCTTTCACTTTATGAAGATATAAGCATTGCAATTCAGAGTGAGCATCTAAATCAAATAACGAATGCAAATAAGAACACATAACATCATTAGACACACATTCTTGCAAAAGTGTATCATACATGTTTGAAAACTCTGCCTTATTAGATTCAAGTTCGTCAATTTTATTTTCAAGGGATTCAACGTACTTTAAATCAGCCTGCATTTCTTGCTTAAGTTCATGAACAAATGTGAAACTATCATTCTGTGTCTTGATGGCAAGAGGCATCAAACATGTTTTTATTAGCACTTCCATGTCAAGAGAAGTGGGGGCACGAAAATGATTATGATAATGCTTTTCCTAAGCTTGATCAACAAGTTCTCTAAAGTGATTTATGTTATTTGTCATTACATTGTACGCTTGTCTACTTTTACTTATTGCTTTTGAAACAGGTAAGAAACCAATGTTTTTGAAAATATTTGGTTTAAATTTCACAAAAGATTTTCTCCATATTTTCTTCCTTACTTTATTTGCATGTGCCAACTATTCATTATATTCCTGTGACGCTGGTTTGAAAATTTCATAAAGACTATTTAGCTTTGTGTAGTCATAAGGTCTCACTAAGTATTTATTCAATTTTGATCGACTCTCTTTTTCAAGAGTCAGAGTCTCTTCCTTATCGAGGACGAGTCTGTTTGTAGGATCATATTGGTCATATGGGATCTCATACAAACATGGTTTTTCATATTGAGCCTTTTTGAGGTACAATGGATTTGCAAAGGTTGGTCTACCATTGAATGTTGGGCCTTTGGGAGCTAACATATGAATGGTTTGAATTGACTGATTCCTTTTGTAAACAATTTCATTTAAAAACTTTAATTGCTTTTCCATTGAAATCATTTTGTCGATGTCTTTTTCTTCCTTAAGTTTCAAATCCGTTATAATCTTTGTTTTCTCTTTGACAATACCTTCAAAATGTGACTTTCTTAAAAGACTCTATTTGACTAACTTATCATGTTTCTCTTTGACAACTGAAATTTCATAGGCTTTAACTTTTAAACCTTCTTTTATGTCAATCTCTTTTTGAGATAATAGTCCTACAGTTTCATTTAACTTACGTTCAAGTTTGTCATAGTCAACTATACGGTTATTTAAGGCCTTGTACCTCTCAAACTCAGTCTGTTTGTTTTGAATTGCAACTATACAACTATCCCAAATACTATTAGACTTCCCCAGAGTTTTACTAGTTTTCGAAAGAATAGATTTGCACTATTTCAATTCATGAGCAAGTGATGCATTTGTTTTCTTTAATTGCTTTTGAATCTTTTTATTTTTATCAACATCAAAATTTAAATTTGCAATTAAATTAGCAAGCGCAACACGCTCATCTTCAGCATTTTGGTCAGTCTGAATATCATTATCACACATATCCGGTGAATCATGAGTGACATTACTATCATCCTTTTTTCACTAAACATGTGTTACTTGTGGATTCAGGTTGCTCAGAATGCTGTTTCACATTGGCAAACACATTATATTCAGCATCGTTGTGTACATGTTCCAATGGCTCAGTATCAGTTCCTGAGTCTGCAGTAGGAACCTCCTGGATCTTTGCCATATAGCTGTAATGTGCTTCCAATTCTTGTTCATCAATCTCCTCATCTGTGTCCTCTAGCCAATCAGCGTGCTCTGCTTGTAATGGAACACCTTTCTTAGCTCTTTTGCACAGCAACATATTTTCCTTGTGATACGTTGAGTCTTTCACCCTTTTTGGTTTTCTGCATTCCTTAGCGAAGTGACCAAATTCCTTGCAATTGAAACATTATATCCCAGTCTGTTGCACTACCAGACTGCCTACAGTCTCCCTAGCCCCAACAACATTCATTGTCCTCTGATTCCTAAACTGTCCAGTCTGATTCTCATTCTTGTACGTTGAAGTAGTATCCACATTCTTGTTTCTAGAGTTTGAAGAAGTTCTGAGGTTGTTGTTGGTAGGTTTGTAGATCTTTTTAAAGTACTTTGCAATTAGTGCCAAATTTTTCTGCATATCCTTATCTCTCTGAGCTTGTTCAGGATCATTGTCTTCAGAAGCTGACTCAGATGGAGGTGTGATTGGTTTGGCTATCTCTTTGCCTTTGAATTTGGTAGATGCATTAGATCTGGTGAAAGAAGCTTGTTTTGATGGTGGTGCAAATGATTTGTGAGATTTTGGTGCTTGATAATAAGGATCTAGATATTGTTGAGCAGCAGCAACAAGTGCTAATGGGTTAGCATTCTTGGCTATTCTCTCAGCACGGATTTCATTAACTTCCTTTTGATACTGTTTCAGAATGTCAAAGAGCTTGTGATATGAGACTGTATCCAAGTCGTGTTGTTGCTTGACAATTGTTACAAACCTTGACCATTCTAGTTGAAGTTGATGAAGAAACTGAACATTCACTTGCATCGTAGCAACTGTCAAGTTGTTTCTTATCATTTCATTCATCATCTTGTAAAATCTGGAGTAGTAAGACTCCATGGACTCTCCATCATGAGAAGTGAGTTTTCCAAATTCCCAAAAAAAATTAGTCTTAACATCTTGAATGTTGAGAGATTCACCTTGTTGTAGCCTTTCAATATCTATCCACATTTCATAAGCTGTTTTGCATGCATCAATAGTTGAGTAGATTTCATCCCCAATTCCAGTCAATAGTAAATGTATTGCTTCCTTTTTTGATTCATAATGAGCTTTGTTTTCAGGAGACATTGTCAAGATTGTCTCAACTGCTATTCGTTCTGGAACTGCTGGAGAATTCTCTGTTGTAGGTATAGCTAGGATTGTGACAGTAGTTGGTTGGTATAGACCTTGCAAAATGCATTTCCTTAAGGCATCTCCATTTGGTCTTGTGTTAATGTATCTTAAGAAACGTGATTGACATTGAGCATATCTTCCCGTTGCAAGCATTGGTGGATGATCCCTTAATCCAGCAGCCATGATGTTGTTATGCATTTGACTGTCGGTTGTGGAAGTTGTGATTGGAGTAGTCATGATGAATGATTTGCAGCATCAGCATACTAAACACATCGAGATTGATATTCATTTTGTCCGAGAATATGTTGCTTCTGGTCAGGTTCGTGTGCTTCATGTCCCTTCCAGATTTTAGTATGCATATATTTTTACTAAGGGTCTCCCCACAGCTTTATTTCTTGAGTTTCGCTCCAGTCTGAACGTCCAAAGATCTCCCGCTCACACTGAGGGGGAGTATTAGCCTTGTATAAATCAAGTCAACATTCAACAATAAAAGTCAAGAGTCAATAATCATCATCCAAGTCAAGTCAAGACATTTATTAGTATTTATTAGTCATTAATTTGTATTGGGCTCAAGCCCATGGTATCGATTCTAGAATGTTCTCTTATATCCTATATATAGGATAGTTGTTATCAATTGAAGACAAGCAAATCAATTAGCCTTCAATGGTGAATTATCATATTCTAATATGGTAATCAGAGCCAACCCTAAACACTTCAAAAAAAATACACGCCCCTAAATCCTTAAATCTGCCGTTGCATTTTTTTTCCTGTCTTTGCTTGCCTGCTGCTGCTATCATTTGCTTGCATTATTTCCCTTTCATATCGCATGCTTAATTGTTGCCGTATTACTTTTCTTCTAAGCGCACATCATGACAAGTTATAATAACACAATTGGTCTACCTGCTGTTCACACGTCTCAAGGTGTTACCAATCAATATAATGTTGCATTATCAAGCTACTTTAATGGATCATATCCATTTACACCCAACATGGGCTTTGTTAACTTCCAACAGTCCAACATGGCCGAATCCATTTCACACCCTATACCCCTATACTCGGCCCAACCCAACAATTTGGGTTATGTTTATCTTCAGTCTGGACTTGGACACTATTGTCCATCACCTGCTCAGCCCGCATCATACATGACACACCCTCAAGCTAATTTGGTGTCTTCTGTGCCAATTCAGCCGGCCCAAGTGCAACCCCAGCCGGCCCAAATACCAATCCAGCAGGCCCATCCATACTCGTCTTCACAAGCGTTCCAAACGATGACTCTACAAGAATCAAATTGGAACATGGATACTGGGGCGTCCTCTCATCTAGCCGAGAACACAGGTATGCTCACTTCTTTTAGCAATCCAAGCTTGTATAAATCTGTATTTGTTGGCAACGGCCAACCCATACCCGTGACTCACACGGGCCATAGCCTTTTGCATACACCACATAAACCCCTTCACCTTCATCATGTTCTTGTCACACCTAATATAATTAAAAATTTGATTTCGGTTCGACAATTCACTCGTGACAATAATGTGTCTGTTGATTTTGATGCTTATGGATTCTCTGTGAAGGATTACCAGACCCGCCGGCTTCTTCTCCGCTGTGATAGTACTGGTGATCTATACCCTGTCACTCAACAACCATCCTCTACCACAACCTTTGCTTTGCTTTCATTGAGCCCCACCACGTGGCACAGACGCCTTGGACACCCGAGTGAAGATGTGCTTCGTCGTTTAGAGTCTTCTCATCGGAAAACCCAAACACATTATCCTAGGCTAGTAGGATATAACCGTTAAGATAAACTGCAACTTCTTGGTCGAGCCATTCCAGTTTCTGTTTTGTCTGGCGCATAATATGCGCATTTCCGCCAATCGTTCTATAACATCGATGTGAGTTTATAGCCCCTCTTTCACTTGTTTTACATTTAGTTTACAAATCTCGGGAGAGAATACATGCTCAATACAACTTGTTTACATATTCATTTACAATATCATTTGCATACTATCCTACACACATGGTTTACATAGTTGATTTCGTAACTCATTACAAACACAATTACATGGTTGATTACAAATTTGGTTTCATACATTGTTACATATTCATTTGCGTACACGTTTATGAAATTGTTTAAATACTCATTACAAACTCAATTACTTGATTTATATCACACTCTTTCTACTTATGGATTTAAGTACTTAAAGCTGTTTATGAATACAATGGTTATTTTTATTGGACACAAGTGTTTTCGGTTATCATCTCCTGTTTACATGTGCCTAAGTAGCTAAACCCACTATTGCCCATTATCATGAACTGTTAAATTCTTGACCGGAGGACCGGTTGAGGGAGCGCGAGTGTATAAATAGATCTATTTGGGATTGACATCCCTGTTCGGGTGAGTAGCTCTCACTAGTTTCGACCGTACTGAAACACGAATGCATACATGTCGGAACAATTTGGATGTTACGGGTTTGAACATCTACACGGGCCTTTATTTGCATTAAATTGCATACATAGATGTCGAGCTTCGGTGTCATGAGCTTAGCGCAACAGTAGATATTATTTATGTGGTACTGTATCTGTTATAGTAGACCCATACATTTTGGAAAATCAACGATATCACTGTCCATACTACTTATTGAACATTACTAATTTCTGAACACTTTTCATTATATTGCGGCGAAGCAATAAACACTAAACTCTTTCGGTTCTACATTTACTCTTACATTTTTGGCGATTATTATAAGGATTGAAATGGTCATACATACTTTATAAATCTTTGGATTTCAACATTTACATTTATACTTACAAAACTCTATGAACTCACCAACTTTAATGTTGACACTTTTAAGCATGTTTTTCTCAGGTGAATTAGATGCTTGGCTTACTTGATGTGCATTGGAGTCTAAATTTGACAAGATTTCATTCATGGATTTCTACTTATATTCAAATGATCAAATCTCGTTGTATTGTTTTCAAGCTTTTCATTGTGATGCAATTATGGGACAAATGTTATATCAATTTCAAAGAAATCAACGAGATTACTTTTCAAACGACACATTTAGAGGTCGTTCTCTTGTATCTTGTGCTATTATATTATGAAGTAACGCCCCCTGACATATTTCCGCTGCGACACATTTTTGGGGGTGTTACAGATTGGTATCAGAGCCAAGGTTATAGAGAACTAGGTTGCATATTTTACCCTAGACTATAACCGTTTTCACAAACATTGCATCACATCAAACATTTTCAAAGTGCATACACGTTACTTGCTTATGTGCTTACATTACGTGTTGCATTAAGTGCTTATGTGACATACATATATGTAATATATATGCTTACATCTTTTGCGTATATCGCACGTTTATTTATATAAGAGTTATTTATATAAATACCAGAGCATTTCTTAAGACATTGTGAGTTGCACAATGGTCTCAATTATACCTCAGACATTGTGAGTTATACAATGGTATTACAATGGTCTCTAAGGATATTAGTTTTCTTCATAGCTTTATACTATATTGTATTACACGAAGACCGTCATAATTTTGTTTACATGGAATTATGTATGAATCTAAGTATTACAAGTCTTATATGAGCGGGACTTGTAATATGAAGATTGATATGATAATTGTTATGTTAACAAAGCCCGTCACAGTTCTGTTTACATGGGATTATGTATGAATCTAAAGTTTTGCTAGTTTGTATGGGCGGGACTTGTAATAGGAAGATTGATATGATAATCGCTATACTGATTCGTTCATAGAGATCTTTACCTTATTTACTCTAACCGAGTACTCATTAACTGTCTTAAACTCTATGTCGATCTTCCCTGATTGTTTTACTCCCCGTCTCCGAAGACGAGTTTTAAATACTCGTTCCATACTCATTAGAGCATCGGCATCGTTATGTCATTCACCACCTTGAAAACTTTGTGTGTACGCGTGTTATATCAGAAATTATTAAGTAGGATGATTTATAATCTCTTTATTTAAAAGGATTGGGACGCCTCTTCAGTTAAATAAAGAAATTGTAAATCACCGAACCATAAGTTTATCAATTCATTATTTACATAAATTGGGACGCTTCTTTATGCAAATAATAAATTATAAATGAGTGGGCTTAATGGTATCCAATATGACACGAGTATGAACTCGAACTCGCTAATCACCAGAATCCGTTAAAAAGGTTTGGAAGCACAATAGTGTCTTACCACTCCTCAGAATCTTAAGGCCCCGCTTGGAATTACCTTATCTCATTTCCTAAGTTATTACTTGTGCTGTTACAAATCTTTAAGATCATGAATTGTTCGTGGAACTAATGGACTTGTTACACACTTGAGCTAATGGAGTTGATTCATCTTCGAACTAGCGACTGAGTACCATGATCCGCCGTCTATCGCATAAGCTCTTCCGCGAGCTCCTCCCTTTTGTTAAACTTTATTCTGGGAATATTGTTTCTCGAAATGTCCTCATTCTCGGCTTCTCATCACCATTTGTTATAGAATTGGCGTTAGGGTCGCTGCTGTTGGGTCCTGGAGCGGTCCCGACTGATACAACTTTATCCAATACGTAATGCAACCCCCCTTTAAACCAGATAAACACCTATCGACGAAACATCTAGTCGAACTATTTCAATTCGGGCCACTAGTACGAAGACTTAGGTCGCGATACATCCTGGAAATGCCTAGTAAGTTGGGTACTTACATCTATAAGCCACGTTGACGTGAATCATCGAACATTTCAGATAGCAGAAAAGAGACACCGTCGTGGAACATTTAAAACTTTATACAGACACACTCACGCGACTACACTTTCTTTTTGATGATTTCACTATTAAGAGATTTTTTTAACGCGGTTATACCAGTCATAAGATTTGTAATGATATATTTTGAGATACCCATTTTGATGGATTAAATATCCTAGACAAACCTAGCCAAAAATTTTGATAGATTGAAAAGTGTAGAAACACCGAATTTTGCTGAATAAAGTTATCAGCTTCTTGTTTAGAACGAGTTTATTAAACCTTAAGTCTTTCCCCAGTCACACAATCGGATAACACAAATTTAATCTCGGGACGAGATTTCTTTAAGGGGTAGGTACTGTAACATCCGAGAATTTTCAAAATTTTGAATGACGATTTCAATCTTTGACTTTTAGGGTCTGGCTTGACTTATAAGAACGATCATCTAAATCACGTTTTCACGACTCGGACTCTAAAACAATTTGATGTGAAATGATATTCCTGACAACTTTTTAGCTTTGACCGAGACCCGAAAACAGTCAGAAGGTGACTGAAATGCCCTCGCAAGATTTAGAAGCGGGAAAATAATTAAATTTATTTTTAATTATCACTATTTATTTAATAAAAATATTAAATAAAATTAATTAATGTTTTACTTATTTAAGCGTTGTTGATAACACGAATATCCGAGTTAAAATTTCTTTTATTTTTAACCAAGTTCACTAAATAAATAACGAATATTTTATAAATGATATGAAAATATTTATGAAATAATATCAAATAAATACTCATTTTTATCAGAAAATGATTTGTGAAAAACAATGGCGCAAGTCTTCGAGATTTGAATCGTCGATTAGTCGCTCACAAGAGTTCCCGAACCGATAGTGTATCCCAACTCATTAAATAATTTACACATATGACCCTCAAAAAAAAAAAAAAACTTATATTATTAACTTGCCACTTTTATTATAACTTTTTAATATACATTAAGTTATAACACTTTTTTTTCATTTCCATCACTAATAACACACACACAAATACTTATACTCTCATCATCTCCCTCCTCTATCTCCTTCAATATCCGGCCACCGCCGCCGGCCATCATGCCGCCGCCGCCGGAAAAGTTTTTCGGCGGGTATTCCGGCCAAGTCCAAAAAGAATCTTCGCTACCCGATCTATTCCATCCCTAACACCACGCGCCGCCACGCATACTCCCTACCACTCACCCATCGCCGCTGCCTCCCCACTCCACCTCCATACCACAGCCACCGCTGTCACGAACCACCCACAAGGGTGCGTTCGGTTTAACAGGTTCTACCAAGGGTACGTTGGTATATATGTTAACACCACGTGAGGGTGTTGGTTTAGGTGGAAAACCACCACCAAGGGGGTGTTCGGGTGGGGTTTGATATCAACACCCACAAAGGGTGCGTTTGGGTCCGAGTTTGGCACCGCAAGGGTGCGTCCTTCATCGGGTCAGCCACCGGAATAGAGTGCGTATGGCTGTGACAGCCACCACCCGGAATGGGTGTGTTTGTCGTGGATTTGGGTTTGCACCATGGGGAGCATAAGGTTGCGGGTCAAGCCAAGGAGGGGGGTGCAGTCGGGTTTGTGATAACACCACAAGGGTGGTTGTTTCGGGTGGTCAGCCACCGATTTAAGGTACATTTGGTTTCGTATCCGCACCAGCAAGGGTGCATTTGCTATGACAATCACAAAGGGGTGCGGCTGGTTTATTTAGGAACAAGGGTGCGTTGGGTTATCATAAGCACATAGGGTGCGGTTGGGTTATAAAGGGGCAGCCTGACGCACGTTTGGTTTTTATCACGAGAAAGGGTGCGTTTGATGTGACAAGCAGGAGACGGGCGTGTTTGGTTTGTTTATTCACCAGCAGCAGTGGGTGTGTTTGGATGGCTGTTTAACAGCCATGACGCGCGTTTGGTTGCGACAGAAAACACATAAGGGCGTGTTTGGTTCTGTGGGTAAAGCCCCAAAGAGGTGTTTGTTTCTGGGAACAACCCTATGGGCTGTTTGGTTCAGCCTTCGGGTGCGTTTGGAATTGCGGTCAACAGCCGTAAGGGGTGTTTGAATCTGGGTTTAACAACATAGGTTGCGAGTGGTTTATATAAATCGATTAATAAAATTATTAAGACTTTATATATATAAAACTGGATCAAATGGTGGTTTAAAAGGTTAAATAAATGTGTAAATTGTTATTTCCATTTCCTCAAATTATATATTTTTAAGATTGTTAATTTGTAATATTTCAATAACCGGATAAACAAACGGGAACTATACTTTTACAAATAGGATAATTATTTAACAAACCGTCAAGGAAACAATATACTAGATTATAAAATATTATTTTATATTTTATAATTGTCAACTAGAAATTTACATCATAACCTTTGTAAAAGCTTTAGAAACATAGTGTACATGATTTGTAACTTTAAAACGTACGATTACTTTTATGCTAAGAACTTTTTATTTATTTAAGTGGTGATTTTCTAAAACGTGTCGAATTATTTTGTTTAATCATTTACTCACGTTTCTTAAACAATATTTGCAAAGTATTATATATTTCAAATTATTCTTTTGATTGTTGGTCTTATTATATAATTCATCATACGAATTATATAATTGCTTATTTTTCATATGTAATATATACGGGATATATTACATACTCTGCTATATGATTCATCGTATGAATTACATATGCTTTTTGATTTATTTATTTAACCAACCACCAAACTATTACAACTTTAAATCTAAATCTTTTATCAACGTGTCACGTTGACGTACTCATTCATCGGAAAACCAAGTACATCATCCTAGGCTAGTGGGTCATAGCCGTTAAGATAAACCGCAACCTCTTGGTCGAGCCGTTCCAGTTTCCGTTTCGTCTTGTACTCAATGTGTACATTCCCGCCAATCATTCTTCATCATCGATGTGAGTTTATAGCCCCTCTTTCACTTGTTTTACATTTACTTTACAAATCTCGGGGGAGAATACATGCTCAATACAACTTGTTTACATATTCGTTTACAATATCTTTTACATACTATTCTACACACTTGGTTTACATACTTGATTTTGCAATTCATTACAAACACAATTACATGGTTGATTACAAACTTGGTTTCATACTTTGTCACATACTCAATTGCATACATGTTTACGAAATTGTTTCCATACTCATTTCGAACTCAACTATTTGATTTATATCGCACTCTTTTCTACTTATGGATTTAAGTACTCAAAGCTATTTACGAATATGTTGGGAAATACAAGTCTGAAAGTCAAAGTACTGCCAGTATATTCAAAGTACTGCCTTTGTATTAAAGGAGAGTCAAAGTACTGCCAGTATATTCAAAGTACTGCCGAAGATAAAGGATAATCAAAGGATAATTATGTATTTGTAATTTTAGAATGATTAGAATTAGTTTTCGTGTCAAACAAGAATTGTAAACCTTCTAGGGTTATCCTTACGTCTATAAAAGGATCTCTATGAAGGCATTAGAGAGACGAACAACAAACACAGCAAAAAGCATTAGTTAGAAGTATTAGTATTGTATTAGGGATCTGCAATCTTAGGCAGATTCAACGTGTGATAATACAAATCGTTTGTTAAATCATTGTGTGTTCTTCTTCGATTACTGTTACACTGTTTCCGACCTGTTAATTTGTTTTACATCAGTGTCTCATTGTTATCGACTTAGATGTATTCAAGGAAGTAACACTTTACAGGCTAAAGGTTATTTATATAAGGATATATCGATCCTACAAGTGGTATCAGAGCCAGCGTAGAGACTCTGATCTAGAAGAACATTAATCATTCGAAATCTTTTCAAACCCTAAAAGATGTTTGAAGCTGAACCTATCCCTCCCACCTCGTCTGTCACTGCACTAAGAATCCCAATGATCAAGAAGGGTGAATATGACCTATGGTCTATGAAGATGCGGACAGTATATTGCCCATCACAAAAAAAACAATTTGATCAATACTATGGGATATAATCACAATGAGGACCAAGCCACAACTAATCCTTATATGCTCCTCGTCAGCACCAAAAAACTTCACTTGCTGCCAACGCAAGAAGAAAAATGAGAAAGCTCTAAAATACATATTGCTTTCTGCAAATTCCTGATTAGACATCTCTTAGTTTTCATGATGCCGTAGATTGCAAAAATCTTTATGGTTCAGCCATAAAGCAAAGATTTGGAGGGCAATAAGTATCAAAGAAGATGCAAAGAATCTTTTAAAACAAACAATTCGAGACTTTACTATTCGGATCTAGAGGTAGAGCTAGATTAACATACGAAGGTTTTAGGAACATTCTTAGTATGCTTGAATTATATGATGCTAAAGTGTCTCATGAAGATGCGAATTTAAAGTTTCTAAGAAGCCTACCATCTGTGTGGCATGTAGTTGCTACAATGATTCGGGGACAACCTGGATTGGATGAATTGGAGTTTGATGATCTCTACAACAACTTGAAGGTGTATGAGCATGAATTGAAGGGTGTTTCAATTTCAAGCTCATAAAATATTGCTTTTCTATCCACTAAAATCAAAGGCAGTACTTTGAAACAAAGTACTGCTGACCCAGAAAATATCCCAAAAGGATATACTCAGGCTGCCTCAAGTAAGGTGCAAACTACTCATAACTGTGCTTCCCACTCAGATGAAATCATATGTTCTTTCTTTGCTCAACAAGCATCTATGCCTACAACTCATGATGATGAAGACCTGCTGCAAATTGATGAGGATGCTATGGAAGAAATTGACATTCGATGGCAGGTGGCTATGATAACTGCAAGGATAAGGAAGTTTATGAGAAAAACAGGAAGACCCATTGACCTCAAGCCAAAGAATGGGATCACTTTTGACAAGTCAAAGATTGAATGCTTTAATTGTCAAAAGTTGGGTCATTTTGCTAGGGAGTGCAGATTTGCTAAATATCAGGAAAACAGAGCAAATGGTCGTAAGGAAAAGAAGATTGTGGCTATTGAAGATTCAAACTCAAAAGCCTTGGTGGCAACAGACAACAATGAAGAAATTAACTGGACCAAGGAATTTGATGCTGAACCAGTGAAATTTGCTATAATGGCCCTGACTGAACTTGAAGAAGATGATTGGAGCATGGAGATTGATGCAGAACCTGTGCACTTTGGACAAGATGGACTTGGTGATTTTGACTGGAGCAACAAAGCTGATGATACACCAGTGTCTCTAGCCTTGATGGCTACAAACTCAGAGGTACCTTACTGTTCCAAATGTAGTAAATCTTATAAACAGTTGCTTGAAAACTATCAAACTGAAA
>BQNB010022975.1:0-62353 GCA_026074375.1 Tanacetum coccineum | reverse complement strand
CATTTCAGAATATCTATTACATCTACCTATCAGGTGAGTTCATAGCCTCGCTTTTCAATCTTTTAAATGTTTAATAAACCCACGAGGGGGATACATGCTTGTTACAAACTCTATTGCATACTCGTTTATCTTATAACAATGTGATTACTTTTCAAAGACTTAATGAGTTCATAATCTTACCTACTTTATAAACCCGTAATACCTGCTGTAAACTATGAATGCAAGTGCTTATTAAACTGTATGCTATGCTGATATATTATTACTTAAGTACATGGAAATATCTATTTGGGTAGTATCTCCCAATATCTCTTTAGGTAATATCTCCCAGTATCTCTTTGGGTAATATCTCTTTGGGTAATATCTCTTTGGGTAGTATCTCCCAATATCTCTTTAATATCTCTTTATCTCTTTATGTGATTCATGAGTTTAGGATGATAATACTGTTCACTATGACAATAATGTTCTTCATGATAATTATTCCTGCAATACCAATATTTCCAATTATGATAACTTGTATTCAACTATTACATTTCAAACCTATGAATTTCACTCAACCTTTGTGTTGACTTTTTAGCATGTTTATCTCAGGTAATTGAGCAAGTTGCGGCACGGAGTGGCATGGACTCAAAGATGGCTGAACTGTTATCATTCAAACATGATGTTTTAGATTTTGGGACCTACATTTTGTAAAAACTCTGATTATAATGAATGATAACTAAATTTTTTTCAACAACGTCTCTTTTAAAGTTGTTTTCTATGATTATGATTGTTGTATCCATGAAGTAATACCCCAGATCAGCTTCCGCTCCTATATTGTAAAAATGGGGGTGTTACAGTATCATTCATTAACTTGGTTAGTTTACCTTATTCGTTCGTATATGATATTTATATCTGTAATTACAATGGTTATCGGCTAATACCTTTAGGTATTAGCCATGTTTATCAAGATTTAATGTTTGGTTTTCTTTATATCGATTGCCTCTTATTTGCTTGTGTGTTGGCTTATGTTTATCAATTTATACCCGCTTATTTGCTTAAGTATGCGACCTATCATTCAACTAGGTCTATGAATACAAATAAAGAGTTAGCTAGATACTAGGATAGCTCTTTATATCTGCAATCTAAATATATGGATTAATAGGATCACAAATTAATGTGTTGTCCTGCCCTTTAAGGTTTAGTAAACAACTTAGACTAGGGGGTGACCTAGGATTAACAAATAAGGTTCTGATTCCTTGAAAGATGGATTGGGGCTAGTAGACTGCCAGTATATAAAGGGCCGTTAAGCAGTAAGTTAGTAAAGTCTTTGTGAGCTAGTCGTCAGTAAGAGAACCCGCATTAAACTTCTAAGATAGATTATAACCAAGAGCGAATACTTTATGCGGATGTGCCTAATTGTGACAGAATTAACATCTAGGTTTTAGGAAGAAGTACCGCCTAAATCTAGGAATGATATATAGGACAACAATAAGACCGTCATTGCACTAATAAACAAACATGCATTCTATCAGATTAATCATGGTTAATACAGTTTCCTTACCATAGGCTTGAACCGTTCCTCTATCCTCTAAATAATCTCTTATGTACATTAGAGTAGCTTAAGTAGCGTTAAGTCACCAACAAAACCCATGCCAGTCTCTTAGACTAAAAACCCCCCTTTATCCGTTAGAATTAGGATAACTTAGGTTTAGCATAGGTTTAACATAGAATATAATAACTTAGATAACTAAAATACTGATAGACATAAGAATTAGTTCTCGCTCTTAGTGATTGACACCCTACTTACCAACGAAGCTACAATTGACCGGGTACACTGCCTGTTAAAGTGTTGTTTTAGGTAATGTCGCCAAAATATAAATAGTAAAACTTGAAAACAAAAATAACACCTACATGACAACACATCACCGATACATGGACAATATTAGCTTAAAGTCCAAGCCCGTTAAACCCGACTAGCCTATTACATTACAAGACTAATTATTACAAAGACGACCGATGACATTCTTGTTCGACTTATATAAAAATAAGGCTAAGAATCCCCCCCAATTCGACTATTATCTCCCCAATGTTGACATTATTGATGAAGTTTATCTTGATTTGACTCTTGAGCTTTACCTTCTTTGGTCTCGTCTTTGTCTTTTCTTGTTTGTAACGGCTTTGTTCATTCACGCTTTGTGATCTTGATCTTGAGCCTTCGTCTTTTGACTTTGAGTTCTTGAGATATTTATCTTGCATCATCTCCTTTTCTTAAATCATCTTGTTTTGACTTTCTTGATCAACTTGTGCTTTTAACCGACATGCTCATACTTGTCTTGAAAGCTAACACCTCCTCTTCTTCATCATGGCTAAAAATCTCCCCTATTGAATGTGACTAAGGCTAACAATTCCCAGAGGATGATTCCTTGTTTGACTTTGAATATCTTTGATGGTGAAGAAGTTTGCGATTATCAAAGTTGCTGAATTTGACATGAACTTGAGCTTTCTGACCGATTACATTCTTGTTTAGTAGTAACAGTCTTGATGTTGAATGATTGACTTTTAAAGCTTGAGCATAAGCATGTGGTAATGAATCCGACTTAGCTAGAATGAGGCTGCAACACCAACGTATGTACCTGCATTTGAATGTTAGTAATAAATAGTAGATATAGACGAAATGTCTTTGTCATTCGTTGTTTTTTGGTTGCGATAACCATTGGTTCCTCGTTTTATAGTATAAATACTATACCTGTGATCAGGTAGATTTAAAGAATCTCCTTGACAGGGTTTCCAGCTCAAAGCATAGGATCTTCTAACACAGATGTATTAGATTCACCATGCTTGCTTGTTCTCATTATCGGAACGTCTCAAAGCTGACAGCACGATAAGAGTGAATCCTATAGTTACTATCTTTCTTGTTAAGTCATCAATTAATTTACTAGACCAAAATTGATATCCAGTTAGAACAAGCTTGATTCATATAGAATCTTGCAAGTCACCTACCGCAGTGCTGTTTGATGATGACACTGGAAGGATTTCCATTCGTCACTATGAATACTAAAGCGTATCACTCTGAATGTTTCGGCAAGATCACAAGGATAATGCGTAGGACTCTTTGATACCAAATATTGTATTATGATGAACAACAAGTGATTTACATGGATTATGTCCTAATGAGATTTGTAATTTGGTCTCTTCAGGCTCTAGACTCAATTTGTGCACTTTGGTTTTAGTAATCGGAGGCTAGAGCTGAATGCCACCTATTCAATATCAACAGTCTCGGAGTGAGATGTCAATAGATAACATGTGTATCTTCATGAAAAATGAGACAAGTATCTTTAGAGAGAAACTCGAATGGCTGGGAAGGGTTGTGCATTGCATCACTAGGTTCATGTTGACTTTCTTCAATACCAACAATCATCTTTGTGATTTTGATAGATTATGTATTGACTTGGTTTCTTCTTAAAGTGTGTTCGAGGGCTTCTTTCTTTTCACCCTTTATCCATACATTTCTTTTTAATTCTTTAACCCATTTAATGCTTACCAAGATGTCATCACTAACACCTTGTTGTGATTGTTCTAGTGTTAGTTAAACCTTAGTCGACATTATTCCCTTATTCTCATTCATCTCCAATCATACCTAAGGACTTCTAGTCTAACTATGGAATGTCCATGGGTAGATCCCTCCTATTCTGGTTACCTAACCTTAACCACCTTATGACTTCATCGACGTCGTAAGTTAATTGGTAGTTAGGTATAGTGATCGTAACCATAAAACCTTATTTCAAAATATATTTCTGATTTTCAATGGTTTTATTTGAAATACCCCCCCTACACATGTGCATCGAGATTCAAAATTGTTTCGCACATATGGGTAGAAGTTATGCACTTAGAGTCTTAAAGATCACATTCTTCTAGATCATATTTTAATCATATTTTCTCCCCTTATTTTAAATATTAAATCTTTTATTATTTGAAATACCAATTGATTAAAATGACATTTTCTTAAAAATGTGTGGGGAGAAGAATGTATACATAGCATGAAATATGGAACATATTCTAATTTTCCTTAGTGAACAGTGTATATTATGACTTGACATTTGATATACTACATTTTTAATTTCACTTGAATGCTTTTGGATACATAAAATTGACATTTATGAGATGTACCCAAAATACATTAAAAGGCTTTTGGTTTTAAAAGCTCCCCCTCAAAATTTGATTCACTTATGAAGAATGACATTTTTTGAGAAAGATTATACCAATTGTTAAATATATCAAGGAAGTGAGTGTTGAACATATAATTTTAACAAATACCACTTATTATAGAAAGATACCACAAATTATATTTTAAACAATTTGACATTGAAAGTTCTTTTTGAAAAATTGTGTTCAACGGTTTTTTAAAAACCATGATAGAAGACTTCTCTTCTATTTTTAGAGTAAGCGCACTGAACCGTACACTCCCCTAACATTTGAGACCGGGTTACAGTCTGAGGTAACTATAAGCCATTGTCAGGAGCTCAAAACTTTTGATGTTTTGTATACAAGCTCAAGACCCGAGAAGTTTGACTCTCGTTGTTAGGATAAGTTATCTTAAAAGATACACTTTCCTTACATTGAAGTTCGAGTTATGCACTGAAATGTACGTAAGTCATTAGAAATTTTAGAAATGACACGTTTTGAAACGGTTGAACTCTTGCTCAAACTTCATTTACACACCCGTGTTAATGTTAATCAACATTTCTAGGTATGTAAATGATATCGATTCCAAAAGACATGTCGAGAAGATTCTTTTTGGTATTTTTGAAATTTTCTGATTTTATATTTAGGTTTTCTAGATTTTATATTTTTGTATTTGCTTTTTATAGGTTTTATATTTTTATATTTGATTTTCCATAGTTAAATACAATTTCGATGTTTGATATATCAAGCAGTTTCATTTGCAAGAGCCTCTAGTTCTGCTGGAGTCAAACATCTCATACCAAGTCGTCTGACTAGATACTTAAACCTATCTTCGGGTAAGGCTTTAGTAAACAAGTCAGCTAATTGGTATTCAGTTCTGACAAAGAATAATTCAACAAGACCTTTTTTAACCTGTTCCTTGATAAAGTGATATCTGACATCAATGTGCTTCGTACAAGAATGCTGGACTGGATTACACGAGATGACATCAAAGTAAAAGCCATAATCTGTGAGCTGAGTTCTCAACCAGAGAACTTGAGCACATCACGCAGATATAGACACATACTCGGCTTTTGTTGAAGACATTGAAGTGCAGTCCTGCTTCTCGGATGACCAGCTGACTAGCTTATCACCTCTTAGAAATTGTATTCCACCAGATGTGCTTTTACGTGTGTCAAGACAGCCCGCGTGATCCGAATCTGAAAAAGCAGTTAGTTCAAAACCGGTGTCCTTTGGATATGAAAGTCTCATGTTAATGGTATTTTTAAGGTACCGAAAGATCCATTTAACCTCCCTGGGGTGTTTTTCAGTTGGTCTCGCTTGATAACGAGCACAATAACATGTTGCATGTACAATATCTGGTCTACTTGCTGTTAAGTACATGAATGCTCCGACCATGCTACGATATTTCGTTTAGTCAACAGGAGTTCCACTCAGATTAGCATCTAGGGGTTTAGTAGCCATTGGAGTACCAATGCTATCACATAAGGTCATACCATGCTTTTTAAGTATCTCTTGAGCATACTTAGCTTGGTTAATAACGATACCACCTGGGGATTAGTGGATTTGAATTCCTAAAAAGAATTTTAGCTCCCCCATCATAGACATTTCAAACGTGCTGTGCATTAGTTTTTCAAACTTTTTGGAAAATTTTAGGTTTGTAAAACCAAAAATTATATCATTAACGTAAATTTGCACAAGCAATATGTCTTCCCCTTTTTAGTAATGAACAGAGTTAGATCAATAGAACCTTTGGAGAACCCTATGGATACCAAGAAGTTGGAGAGTTCATCATACCACGCTCTTGGAGCTTGTTTGAGTCCGTATAGAGCCTTCTTGAGATGGTTGACTTTGTCAGGATGGTGTGGGTTTACGAATCCATTTGGCTGATTGACGTACATTTCTACCTTCAGAGGTTCGTTAAAAAATGATGTCTTGATGTCCATCTGGTATATTGGAAATGATTTATGTGTAGCATATGCAACTAATAACCAGACAGCTTCCAACCGAGCAACTAGTGCAAATGACTCTTCAAAATCAATTCTTTCCTTTTGACCGTATCCCTTACCTACAAGACGAGCTTTGTTACGGATTACAGTATTCTCTTCATCACGTTTGTTTTTCTAGAGCCACTTCATGTTAATCACATTTTTACATAATGGCCTGTCGACTAATTCCCAGACATCTAGTCATTCAAATTGGTAATTTCTTCCTGCATTGCTTCAATCCATGCAGAATCAGCCATGGCTTCTTTGATTTTCTTAGGTTCGATTTGACTCATGGTGAGTGCGAACATACACATCTCGTCATCTGTTTCTAGCTGACGTATTGTTCTAATTGGTTGAGAAGGATTTCCAATAACTTGTTCTAACGAATGATCTTTTGCCCAATGATGTTCAGAAGGATGTCATTGACATAATGTATACATGTTTGACGAGTCAACATATTGAGTTGATGTCTCCCCTTGTTTATGTACCGGTGTACTGAAGATGTTGATAAATTCTTCTTTTTCAACTTGTGCATTTTCTTTTTAAGTTTCTGCTTGATTAATGTTCTAAGTAGTAGTGATAGTTGGTGCTTGAGTTGGTGCTTGACTTGTAGTTTCAGGTGTTGTTTGAATGTTTAATGGAGGTGTATCTGCAGCAACGGTTGTTAAAGTAGATGGAGTTGTCTTTTGTAGTTAACGTTTATCAGGTGCATCAGTAGCATTTACAGCGAAAGACTTTGACACAACTGGAGTAGTTCCATTGAGTAATTCATCGAACATCGAACTAAATAGCAAATCCAGCTCATTTGACATTGTTACTATCTCAGCTGCATGAGAAACATTTTCTTGACTTTGGGGATCGGGACTTAAACTGTCTTGTTCAAGTTCCATTGTAGGACATTTTGGAACGAGGTCAGAATTGACGTGATCTGACGCCATTTGAGGCAATTCGTCAAAGTTAATGTGAATGGTTACAACAATCACTTTTGTTCTCTTGTTATATACCATGTAGGCTCTTGACTGAGTAGAATACCCTACAAAAATACATGCATCACCTTTTTCTTTCATCTTTTCAAGATTTTCACCATCTTTGACAATGTAGCATAAAGAGCCAAAAATGTGAAAGAATTTTACAGACAATTTTTGGCCATTGATGATGTAATAAGGTGTTTTCTTATGTCTAGGAATTACGAGTGAATGATTTTGAGTAAAACATGCTGTTGCAATTGCTTTAACCCAAAAGAACAAAGGAACTTTAGCGGCGCTTAGCATTGTTCGAGCAGCCTCAACAAGAGCACAGTTCCGTCTTTCGACAATGCCATTTTGTTCAGGTGTTCGAGCAGTTGACGTTTGGTGTTCAATCCCTTCTTAAGCAAAGTATGCATGAAGAGTTTTATTCAAATAGTGCCTTTGTCAGTTTGAACTGTTCTAACTTTAGCATGAAGTCCACTTTGAACAAGTTTGAGGAAATTGATGAGAACTTCTGGTGTTTCATCTTTGGATCTCAAGAAGTAAGTCTAAGTATATCTTTAATAGTTATCAATAATTACCAACACATATTTCTTATCATTAAGTCCATGTGTAGAATTTGTAACTGTCTCTTTGAGTTTGGGGTAGTTTTAGACTTGAAAGACTTACGTTATGTTTTGCTTTCCTCAACTCACAAGAAGAACAAAGATGATCTTTGACGAACTTCAATTTGGGAAGGCCAGTCACAATATCATACTTTGAAAGCAAGTTGATGGTATCAAAGTTTAGATGTGAAAGACGTCGATGCCATAACCATTCTTGTGACGATGAAGCTTTAGCCATTAAGCAAATTAGATTGGGAGTATATATGTCTTAAAGAGTGATGGAATAAAGATCTGTGCCACGAGAACCTGTGAGAAGATCATTTCCCTTCAAATCACGTATGTAACATGTAGACTTTCGAAAAGCAACTTCCAAATCCGCATCACAGAATTGACCAACGGAGAATGAATTATGATTCAGCCCTTCGACATAATAAACCCTCTTGATAGTGACTTTCCTTTGAACCAGATCTCCATAACTAAGAATCAGTGCAATTTGATCATTTCTAAACATCACCGTACCCAGAAATTTCTCTATAAAATTACTTAGGAGCTTGAGATTTCTCGTCATGTGCTTTGAGCACCCAGGGTTGACGATGAATAGAATTATCTCTACGAGCTGCAAAATAATTAGAAGACAATGAAGTATTGGGCAAAGTGGATCCCCTAAGTGTTATGGATTCTGATATATGATTAGTTCTAGATTTAGTTCTTAGGGGCATACTAACATTTGGTTTAACATTCACTGTACTAATCTTAAGTTTCCATATATATCCTGGTGGTGTGATCTTTGAGTATTACCATCTACATGTCTTGCTAACATGCTCATATTGCTTCCTAGTTGTGCTTCTAGGTTTCTGGTTAGTGGATTATGCAACAACTGTTTTCTTAAGGGGTGTTGCAACAGATTGGTTCATAGTTCGCTTGGGTTCTCTAGTACTAATAGGCATAGTAATTGGCTGTTTAGTCCTAGAATTCACGCCATTAATATAATGAAGAACACACATATCATGATTGTCATTCAGCACACATTTTTCACAAGTAACACTGGAAATTTTTACATTCGAGGTCTTAGCATTCAAACTATCATTACACGCGGTTACTAACATTTTATTATAAGAAAACTTAAAATTCCTACAGTATTTTTTTACTTGTTGCTTCTTCCATTGACTATTGTTATGCATGACTCTATCTTCTAATCGATTGCTCTTAAGCTATGGTCTGCCAACACTAGTAGTGAGAATAACTCATGTAGAGAAAGACACGCGTTTGTTAGTTTTCCTAATATCTTGAGGCAACTGTTTTGTTCTAGTTTGATTAGGCATTGTGTGCACTTTGTACATTCTTGGTGCAATCACATTTGTGTTTTTTTTGAACAGTATTCACATTTTGAGGTAATTTATGTAGTGACTGGTTTTAAAAGATCATTGGACACATTATGTATGGTTACCGACTTTGACTTTGAAAAATCTTTCTTTGCAAAAGAATCTAAAAAAATAGTCGGTTTACCTAAAATTGATTGTCTTTGACTTTTAAAAGCATTCGGTTGTCGAATAACCAATGATTTCTCAAACTTAGTTTCCACATATTTTCCTTTCATCTTTTCAATGAGTTTCTTTAACTCACTTATTGCAATGCCTTTGTCTTGTAATTGAGCTTTCAAGTCTTGAATTTCAAAATATTTGACATATAATTCTTGAAATGAATTTGATTCTTTTTGTTTCCAAGCTTTTTCATTTTTAATCTGTACTTGACATTGCTGTAAAGCAAGTTCAAGATTAATAGCATGTTGTTCAAGTTTAGAAATTTTTTTTGAATATTCATTGAAAGATTTATTATTGACATTTTCTGTTCTTTTTGAAAGCTCTTTTTCAAGACGTTCACATTTAACTACTTGGTCCACATAATCACATTGTAAATCAGTGAATTCATCAAAATTTGTATACACACCAAGTATAGTATTCATGTGATCAGTATAATAATATTCCCTAGAAAGTCAGTCGATTTCATTCAAAAAACTGTGTTGTTTTTTTGTGTTGAAGTTAAGATTAAGGAGGAGTCTACATTTATTTTAAAAGAATTACTTTATTTTCAAAAGAATTAAAGTATCTCAAATCAGCAACCATTTCCTCTTTCAAACACAAGTGAAATTTTTCTAAATCAGCTAAAATTACATGAATTTGAGGACTAAAATTTCCTTTAATGGTATTTTGAATAAACGGATCTATATGACCAAAGTATGTCCTTGTAGAAGTTGTTTGTTTGCAATGTTCCACTCCATCAAAAATCGTGTTAGCACTACTTTTAATTTTGAAAAGTTCTTTAGAGATTTTACACTTTTGATCCCACGGAATATATTCATCCATCTGTTTTTCTAACAAAGTTGTTTCTTTATTAAAAGACTCTTTTAAATTTCCATTTTTTCCAGGTGTATGACTTATTTTTGACCTTTCTGGAAAATATCTTTGTTCTGCAGACTTTTCACGTTGTGCAACGAACAAATCATAAATATTATTCAAGTTTTTATAATCAAAATGCTTGATTAAATCACTTAATTTTGATCGACTTTCTTGGGCAAGACGAATCGTTTCGTCAGATTCAGGAGCTAACATTAAGGCAAGATTATCATTATAGCAACCTATATCATACAGACAAGGATTCACTCTTTAAGCTTTCTTGAGGAACTCATGTTTAAAAAAACTCGTTTTACAATTATGATTAAGCATATTCATTGTTTGAACCGATTGACCGGTTTTATATACAATATCATCCAAAACCTTGACTTTGTTTTTCAAAGCAATGACCTTTTCAATTTCTTTGTCTTCACGAGTATTGTAAAACTTCTGTTGAGACTCTTTTTCTTGTAACATTATGGTGATGGTTTCTTGATGTGTAATAAGCTTCTTTTTTATTTCTGATATCATTTGATTTAAATCGTTTATCTTTTGAGTATATTTATTAAATGACTTTTCAGAAGACATTTTGTATGAGATTAGTATCCCTCTAGCTTTTGCACAATCAATTTCCACCTTTGACGTATAATTTGCATCATGATACCTATCAAGTTCAGCTTGAAACTTCTTAAGGTCTTTGAACATCAATTGATTATTCTTTGCTAGTTCAGTGTTTGCTTCTTTGAAATGATTATTTGATGATTCTAAGCATTTATTTTTGTTTTTAAAATATTCAATTTCAATTTTCAATTTATCAACTAAAGTCTTGTTTAATGATTCCAACAGTTTATTACGTTATTTGCTTTCATCAATTTCACATTTTAGTTTTTCAATTAAAGAAGCAAGCAAATCACGTTCTCTAGCAAGATAATCATCATCATCATCCTCGTCAGCCTCTCCTCCATTATCGCTCATATCCAATGAATCAGTAGTGATATTAGTATCACCTTGTTCATCTGGATATGTGTAATTAATAGATTCAGATTGCTCAGGATGTTCTCTGTCATTAGCAAAAACATTATAGTTATCATCATCAATTTGTACCTTTTGTAATGGCTCAACATCAAAGATGGGTCCAGAATTGTTAGCAGCATCTGGAGTAACCTCTTGAATCTGTACCATGTATAGATAATGTGCTTCCAATTTCTGATCTTCAAGTTCATCATCATTGTCATCCCTCCAGTCAGCTTGCTCTGCATTCAACTGAAATCCAGCTTCCTCTTGCTTACACAATAGCATATTTTCCTTGTGATAAGCTGCATCCTTTGCCCGTTTCGGTTTTTGGCATTTCGTTGCTACATGCCCATATTCCTTGCAATTATAACACTGAATCCCAGATTATTGTACTACATGTGTACCTACATTCTCCCTAGCCCCAGCAACATTGATTTCCCTCTGATTATCATACCTAATTCCTCTTTTGACTCTTGGAGTATTATCCTTATTTGCTCTACTGGTGTTTGATGAAGTTCTGAGGTTGTTGTTGGTAGGTTTGTAGATTTTCTTGAATGATAGAGAAATTCAATCCATGAGTTTATCAATCTCCTTTTCCTTTGACATTTCATCATCTTTAGCAACCATAGCAGGTTCTTAATCATAAGTAGGTTAAGGAGAGTTGACAATTGCTTTACCTCTATTTCTAGTAGCAGCTTGTTGTGGTCTGGTTGAGGAATTTTGAGTGTAGTAAGTATGATGGTTTTGAGGATTATAAACTGGTTGTTGTTGAGCAACAAGTGTAAGTGGATTAGCTGTACGGCGAGTCTTTCAGATCTTATCTCGTTGACTTCGTTCTGGTGTTGCTTTAGAATGTCATAAAGTTTGTGGTAAGAGACAGTCTTCAACTCTTGACTCTGCTTAACAAGTGTCACAAACCTTTGCCATTCTGGTTGTAATTAAAGTAAGAATTAGACATTCACTTGATGATTGGTAACATCACACTGATTTCTGACAAGCTCATTCATCATCTTGTAGAACATTGAGCAATACGATTCAATTGTTTCACCATCTCGTGATGTGAATTTTCTAAACTCCCAATATAGATTGGTTTCAAGATCTTGAACGTTGACTGATTCACCTTGTTTCAACCTTTCAATTGATTTCCACATCTCACATGCATTTGGACAAGCATCAACTATGGAGTAGATATCATTATCTATCCCTGTAAGAATTATCTAAACAGCTTTAGCTTCAACATCAATTTGGATCCTTATGTCTTGTGAAATATTCTTATAGTTCTCCATGTACCCTTATGTAGTGGTTTCTGAACTACCTTCTGCAACTGGAATTGTTCTTTCAGCCCATTCGAATTTGTATGGTGGATTTTGGAGATAATAGTGGATGAGTTCAATGTTAGGTTTGGTGTCGATGTATCTCTTAATTAGGGATTTCCACTGAACATAGTTACCAGGTTCTAACTTTGGTGGACGGTCTTTAACACCTGCTTCCATGATGGCATTGTGAAGAGAATTTGATGTTTGAGTTTGCAAGTTGTTATTGGTATTTGAAATTTTGATGTATTTGTGAATGGTTATTGGATCTTAAGTTTTATGAAGTGATTGAGATTGTGGTTTGTTATGGAATTCTAGTTCACGGGATTTTACAAGTCTTGATTAAACCGAGAAAAGAAGTGAGATTTTGGCGGGATTTCACTAAATCATGAAGAAACCGTGAAATTAAAGTTGTTGTTTTTGTTGGAAGTTATTGTTTTGTTACGTGTCTTAGAACTCCAAATGAATTGTCACAATAATAGTCCAATAAGTCTTTAACCAAAATTGCCTTGTGTCAAAATTAGGTTTCACCGAATTTGGTTGGACCAAAAATGATTGAACCGAAAATGGATTTCGATTTCAGTTACACAAACCGCATAAACCATGAGTTTGCACAAACCATAGAGTTCTGTTTGCACAAATCACAGAAACACAAACCTCAGGATTCTAAGTTGCTCAAACCGCAGACACACAAACCACAGGGTTCTATTTGCACAAACCGAAGGATTCTAATTTGCACAAACCGCAGGATTTTAATTTTTTTGCCATAGTTTGTTTTCGTCTAATTGTCACAAACTGCATAAATGTAACCCTTGTAAGTGACACAAACCGCATACTACACTAAAACACAAATTGCAGAATACTAGTTTGCATAAACCGTAGAAAGCATAACACAAACTGTAGTCTTCATCTTTCTTACACAAACCGCAAAATTCAAATTTAAACCCATATTTTTTCATAAAAATAAGTTGTTTTGATTCTTGAATAAGCTTCCTATAAGCACTAAAATGATGAAAGTACACGTTGATGATCCAAAACAACAACAAACACTTGTTTTTTTCGAATGTCTTTTTTTCAAAAACCCACGAACAAGTACAAAAGTAAAAAAAACTTTGTTTGATTCTTATATAAGTTGTTTTTAGCGACAAATAAGTTATAAACTCAGACTAAAACAAGCTTAAGAATCAAAACTCAAAGAAAACAAATAAGCCGAATAAAAAATGATAAAAACCTTGCGTTTTGAATTAAAACCACGACTCAAAAACTATGAAAACCCCTTGGCGATTGATACCACATGTTATCCCAAATACTATGAATCCAAACACAACATAATAAGTAACCAATAAGCTAGATAAGCCATAAAGAAAAGAGAAAGAAGATAGAGAGAGAAAGTAGAGAGATAGAAAGGAAGGTTAGATTGCTAGGTGAAACCAAATGACAACCAACACCCTCTCCATGTGAGGAGAGGGTTCTATGTATAGTCTCATTGCCCTACATGTGTATGAACGTTCTCCTTTGAATTGGCTTGGCTATTTGGCTTTAGAAGCATGATACAACATGGATAATATTAGCTTAAAGTCCAAGCCCGTTGAACCCGACTAGCCTATTACATTACAAGACTAATTATTACAAAGACGACCGATGACATTCTTGTTCGACTTATATGAAAATAAGGCTAACGGCATCTTGTCCTTAAACCAGTTGGAATCCATCACCTTTAGTGCATTTTCCCTTGTTTAATCTCCAACAATCTTAATCACATCTGTTCTCGCAACTCTAGCATTCTCAGTATTACCAATATTCCCTTCATTTTACCATCAGAAAAATTGTTTCTAGTATAACTCTTAGTTAGTCGTCCTTGTATATTTTGCACTGTAACTCTTCTATTTTGAACATTTGCTTGAGTTCTTAGATTAGACGAAGTCCTGAGTTGGTTGTTGGTGGTTAGGTATCGTGTAATGAACACCTTGCTATAAAATTCCATTTCCTTGTTGAGACTAGCAATTGGATCATCAGTTGGTAGAAATGTTGGTATTGCAAGTCCTAAATCAGGTGATGTTGGTGTTACAAGGGATTGTGGTTGAACAATAGGTGTTTCATAGGGTTGTTGTGGAGCATAAGGTTGTTATGGAGCAAATGACACTTGTTGATTATACTATGGTACTCGATTAGTGTACGAAGATGGTGCACTGTAGGTATTAGCAACCAATGCAAGTGGATCATGACTTCTGGCTGCCTGTTCAGCTCAAATCTCATTTGCATCATCCTGATTCTGTTTAAGATATGCAAACAGTTGATCATTGCTAACCGTGTGCAGATCCTTTGATTTTTTAACCCATGTCACAAACCTTTTCCATTCACGTTGTAGATGGTTTAAGAACTTGGTGTCAATCTAAAACTTATTCATCTAAATTCCATTAATGATTATATCATTCACCAGCTTAGCAAATTTAAGATTATATGATTGAATCGTTTCCCCTTTCTCTGAAGTAAACCTATCAAACTCATCAGCTAACTTTGTTTCCCTTTCCTGCTTATAAACTCTGTTATATCCATGAGTCCCTTAACCCTATTCCAGATTGAATTGGCAGTTTTCCAGTGGTTCAAAAGAGCGTAGATGTAATTTAGTAACCCTTGCAAGCTATATTAGCAGCCCTTATATCACATTCGACTTGTTTCTATTCATTAGCATTCAAGTTGGCCATAGTTGCAATCTCTTATGTGCAGGTCTTCTAGCATTCAGGTTTCCTGGATCATCAATCTCTTTGAACTGATATGGACCATGTAGAATTGAATTCAAGCCTAGTTGACCATTTTATTTCCCTTTAACATACATTAGCAATCGACTTTGCCAAGTATCATAACTACCATTCTCTAGCATAGGTGGATGATTTTCAGAACTAGCAGCAAGGACATCTTGAGTTAGTGTTGACATGATGATCTGATGATTGTGTGAAATGATATGTGGATCTTATAGATGATTAATAAGTGTTGTGTGGTTTTGGATGGTTGATTAAGTGATTAAGTGTTTTAAGCAAAATGGTATAAGTGAGCAGGAACTTAACTTGCCTAGTTTTAACTCACCTAAGTAACTCACCTCTAACAAGAACCTAACTCGCATGACTTAACTCACCTGAGTTAACTCACCTAACTTAACTCTCCTGGCTAACTCGCCAAAAGAGGGTTTCATAACCCTCCAAAAAAGGGTTTCGTAACTCGTCCAAAACTCAACTCGCCTATTACGAACTCGCCTATTTTGTAGTTTTTCAAAACGCTTTTAAACACTTAAAAATCACACTTTGTCGTTTTTAATCCGTTTCTTTTGCAAATGTAGTTTATATATCACAAATACTATAATAAAAACAAAAACTTTATTGTTTTTAAACACAAAATAGCCTAGATTTAATAAAAACGTGTCACTTAAAACAGAGCGTAACTTGCCTAGTTTTAAAACAAAGTTTTCGATCTTTAAACACACACAAAACACTCCTAGATCATCCCATAAGCTCTAATACCAATTGTAGGAACCCCAAATAAGTATCAAATCACATAATATAATCTAGGATTAGAGAGAGACACACATAGATAGAGAGAGGTGGTGAGTTCTAGAGAGAAAACTATGTCATATTCATTCCAAGAGAGAAAATGTTACAAGTATGTTAGAAACACACCCTCCTACCAAGTGTGGGAGGGTTTATATACTTCGTAAGTGGACGAGTTGGGCCAGCCATAGTTAGTCCATCGGTCGGGCCTTCTAGGCATGGGGTGACATACACTTTCTATTATCCTAACACAGTTAAATCATAAACAGTTATCAATGATGTGCAGGTGATTACAAACCAAAGTTTTATAACCCTCCTAGGCAGTGTACCTAACCGTTGTAGTGTAGTATAGGCAAGAATCAAGGGTTATTATCGTTCTTAAGGGGAATATTTGGGTTGGATCGAATTGTATGGTCACTAAGGTCTAAAGGTTGAGAGAAGAGTATTTTTGTATTTTATATTTTATGAAAGCAAGTAAAATCTCGGGTTTGAAGGGGGTTTGTTTTAAACTAATTAAACTACGGCTAAATCTATACTAATTGCAAGAAAAGTAAATGTGGTGGAAAACTCTTATGGTTAAACAAATGTGTTTACCTAATCATGCACTACTCCCTTGTTTTCGTCTCTTGTTTTATTACTCGTCACCCTCGTAATGAAATGTGTAAGTATTTAGATAATTAAACACCTAACTCGGAATCCACCCAAATGGCAAGGTAGTATGAAGACTATTGCGTGGGTATCATATAACCAAGCCGCTTTTCCATAGACGTCTTCGCTATGCAATTAAGAAGCTAGTCTTCTAAACCTTAACGCGCACATCATTAGAAAGAAGCAATAATTCAAGATAAACAACTAGGTTTCATGAAATCATAAGCAAACACAAATTAAATTTAGCCAATCATGTTTATTGAAAGCTAAGAACAATTAATCAAACAATACATAGACATATTGAAAGATTAAAGAGATAAAGGAACTTCACTTCACTAAAATATGGAGTAATAATGGGTACAATAGGGTTAGAAACCCTAAAATTCGCCTAAGAACGGCGGCTACTAAGTATAAAATCATTCCTCAAAGTTTTCCACAAAAAAACTAGGGTTTGTATATATAAGATTTAAGTCGCAATGACGTTTCTTGTTAATTGCGACGCCGTCAACCCGTAGAATCTTCTTGGGCGTCTTTATGTCGGCTACTTAGACGCTGTCGCCAAAGATTCTGACGCCGTCTCTTGATAACTTTGACGCCATCATAAGGATTTGTGACGCTGTCTCCACGCAGTGTATGCCAATTCTTCATCATCTTCGTGTAGAGTTGCAATCTTGTCCCGTGTCTTCCCAAATTAACAAGAAACGGGTATCCAAGTCACGTGTATACCCTCCAAATGCTAAATCACAAAAATAAACGATTAAACACGTATTTTAGGCATATTTGCATGATTTCAGGTAGAGCTGGCAAATAATACCCACCAGTCAATATTTGGGTCAATTGGACTCTTTTTTTAAGTATAATGGGCTAAATGGACTCCCTCTTTTATTGTCAGCGGGCTTGATGAACTATTGAATTTGATGAAACAAAAAAAACATGGGTATAATGGTCGGGTATTTTTTTGACGATGGGTATTTTTTTGTGCCATCAGCTAGCTAGTGTTGTTTTTGGACATTTGCGCATTTTTTACGTTTTCCCCTATTTTTTACGTTTACATCCGTTTTTTATGTTTACGTCCATTTTTTACGCTTTCGTTCATTTTATACGTTTTCGTCCGTTTTTTTACATTTTCGTCCGTTTTTTTACGTTTTTGTTCGTTTTTAACGTTTTTGTTCGTTTTTTTACGTTTTCGCTTGTTTTTTGCACATACGTCCTTTTTTTAAGTTTTTGTCCTTTTTTTACGTTTTCGCTTGTTTTTTGCACATACGTCCTTTTTTTACGTTTTCGTCCTTTTTTACGTTTTCGTCCTTTTGTTAACGTTTTCGTACGTTATTTTACGTTTTCGTTCGTTTTTTTACGTATCCCCTGTTTTTTACGTTTACGTCCGTTTTTTTATGTTTACGTCCATTTTTTTACGTTTTCGTTCGTTTATTTACGTTTTCGTCCTTTTTTTACGTTTTCACTCGTTTTATACGCTTTCGTTCGTTTTTTTGTAGTTTTCGCCTGTTTTTTACGGTTACGTCCGTTTTTTACGTTTTCGTCCGTTTTATTACGTTTTCATTCATTTTTTTACGCTTTCGTCCGTTTGTTAACGTTTTCGTACGTTATTTTACGTTTTCGTCTGTTTTTTTACGTTTACGTCCGTTTTTTTATGTTTGCGTCCATTTTTTTACGTTTTCGTTTGTTTTTTAACGTTTTCGTTCGTTTTTTAACGTTTTCGTTTGGTTTTTTACGTTTTCGTCCGTTTTTTACGTTTTCGTCCGTTTTTTTACGTTTTCGTTCATTTTTTACGCTTTCGTTCGTTTGTTTACGTTTTCGTCCGTTTGTTTACGTTTTCATTTGTTTTTATTACGTTTTCGTTTGTTTTTTTGAGTATTCGTCCGTTTGTTTACATTTTCGTCAGTTATTTTACATTTTCGTTTTTACGTTATTTTACGAAAACGTAAAATAACGGACGAAAACGTAAACAAACATACGGAAACGTAACAAACGGACAGAAACGTAACAAATGGACGGAACGTAAAAAACGGACGGAAAGGTAATAAACGGACGGAACGTAAAATAACTGGCGAGAACGTAAAAAAACAGGTGAAACGTAAATAAACAGGCGAGAACGTAAAAAAGGGCAAAAACGTAAAATAACGGACGAAAACGTAAAAAAACGTACCAAAACCTAAAAAACGGACGAAAACGTAAAAAATAGATGAAAACATAAAAAAACGGACGAAAACGTAAAAAATGGACGAAAACGTAAAAAAGGGACGAAAACAGAAAAAAAACGGACGAAAACGTAAGAAAACATACGAAATGAGCGAAAACGTGCGAAAGCGAGCGAAAACGTAGAAAAACGTGCAAAAACATGCAAAGGTGTGTGAAACCGTACGAAAATCCTTAAAACGTACAAGAACGTAGAAAACGTAGAAAAAGTGTGACAAAGTTCTTAAACGTAGAAAAAATTTGGACTCTTTGCCTGTTTGGCCCGTGCCCGTTTAGCCCGCGCCCGTTTGGCCTGCTCCCGTTTGACCCATGTTTTAAAAATCGCCCGTTTGGCCCACACCCGTTTGGCCCGTCGCCCGAACGCGCCCGACCCGCCAATTTTGCCAGCTCTAATTTCAGGGGTTAAATGACCCCGAAAAAGTGTATAAAATGACACCTCATTAAATACCCCTACACTTGGGATTTGCTTGTCCTCAAGCAAATGGTATTTTCTACTGGTAAATAGCAATATTGAGGGCATTTAACCTACTCAATAAAGATAATTTATGGCACAACCGATTAGACCTCGTAATTAAAAGTACGAAAATTATATACTAGCACCTCACGTGAGTGTTTGGATTCTCTCATTCTCTTGGGTGTAATAATGAATTATAACAATATAGGAAACAGAAAAATAATACTCACTATCTGTCATAGTATATAAATTTCCATAAGCTTGATAAAGGATAAAAAACCTCCACCGCTTTGGCGTAAGCACCTAGGAATTACTATCAAGGAGGTCTTTAAAGGGTTGTGATGTCAAGGTGTAGGGTAAAGCAAACACGGTTGGGGATATTTGGGGGAGTTTTTGAGTGGTGGAAAGCTAACTATATACAATAATACATGTAAAAGGCGGTGCTAAGCCAAGACTCGACGAAACTAGAACAATACTATACAAACTCTACATCAATCTCTTTCTTTCCTTTTCTCGACACTTTCTTGACATAAACATAAGCAAAATGGCAGCCCGTATATTTTTTCACTTTTTTTTTCAATTTTTTAATTTCAATTTTCCTTTTTTTTGTTTCTTTTCACTTTTTTTCTATATTTTTTTTCTTTTTTCGTACAATTTTGCCCTGTCATTTGCTTGAACATAAATAAACATGACTTGGGGTTTATAGATGCACCCCTACACTTGAGTTTTTTTAATACTCACTAACATAAACTAACTAATTACCCGAATTAAGAAGGATCAACATAACATGGAGAATATTACACAAACATGGGGGTAATGACTTAACTTTTCTTCCCCATTTCTCCATATAATAAAGACTACCATGAATCTCAATCATCCCAAAATTATATACACTAATAGTAGACTCGACATAGCAATCATGTACTCAAGTAAATAATTAACTAGGGTTTAACAAATGTGATAACAACGAGGTGGGTTACCCGCGCTTCGCTGCGGGACGTTTTGCATAGAGCATTTAACTTTCTTTGCCGTTCGGTTATAAATTTGGATCGAAACACTACAATATTATAGATCATAAAGCTTGTAGCAGATTGAAATATACATCACGGGTGAACACTTTTTACCTAAAAAAAATCACAAGCCATGTAACAAAAGAATTGTACCTCTGTTATCCTTTTTCTAGTAGCAACATGAGACAGTAGAACTGGGTTTATCAGGTAACATTATAATGGCATCATTAGTATGCAGCAACAATCTAACAACACATATATGTGGAAGTGGTAATTGTGTCTGATAGAGGCCAAGGCACTGTTAAATTGGATCTGCAAAATTGGGAACCCGTCGTGAAAACTCTCCTCTTCATGGTACTGCACTTTTTGAAACAAAAGAAAACAGATATGAGAAGCATCGAACACCATTATCTAATTCAAAATGGTTTGACAATTGATAAACTTCAACTCCTCCTCTCTAAGGTCTTTGGGATTAGTCATCTTTTCTTCTAAGCAGATTGAGTGTTGCAGTAAACGAAACTACTTATATGCGTATTTTGCAAGGTGCTTGATTGAGATTAAACTGAATGCACCTTCATGTAACCTAAAAATGAGATATTTCATTACATTTATAAAACATATGCAAATCCCTAAGTGCTTATTACTTAACCACTAAAAGTCAAATCACCATATCAGATGGCATTAAACAAAGGAGATGAACAAAGTTCGGTTATAGATAGTACGGCTTAAAACATAGAAAAAATGAATGAAAAGGTTGTAAAGTAATGACATTGTTAATGTCCTGTACTATTTAACACACCGAGTTAACCTAACTGTATACGTATTAGAAAAAACCCGTTTGGACCCATACCCAACCCGTCCATTTTTCCCTTTCCAGCCATTAAAATACTATTAAAAAGAAACATAAGACGTATCATACAATTATACTTGAAACTTTGAAGGAAGTGTATGTGTCGTCTCCGCATGCCTGGACCTTGGGAAAGCAGGACCACTAATCCACGTTGGTTCTTTTGTTGTCACATTAATAGGATAAGGTGTTCATAATAGATCCCTCGATTTGTTCCTTCATCTATGGCGTGAGCACACCTAGTTTTCCAGCAATCGTGTTACAATCTGTTTCGAGAATCATTCTGCACAATAATTTAAGAACAATGATTATATTACTTGACAGCCATAATTTTAATTAGCAATGTTATTTGATGCATGGTGCTATGAGTCTTTCCTCCAGCTACATAAGGGTTGCTTGATTTTGTAAACAGCAATAAAATCTAACCTGTTTACTTGTTTTCAATTTAATTCTTTATGCATTGTTGTGTGCTTCACCTATTATGGTATTATTATATGTCTGTTGTACTTATATGAGATATTAATTTCCTTCGGATTGAGCCGACATCCATTACGGTCATCATTCAATTCAAAGAATCTCTGTTACAGAACCGTACATGAGATTTGCATCTTATACGGCTCCTCCGATCCCTTATATGCATAATGATAAAATCATAAAGGAGACGAAAATCTTCTCATTACATTTTCTGACAAATAAACTAAGACCAAGTTTGTTTGTTGCTTACTAAACACAACTGCATAATATGATAACATATTGTTGACTTATTTGATCAGATTTTTATCTAAAGTAGTCTTAGCTATTTATTTCTCCTCAAAATGTTCTTACTGCTAGTAACCATTATAAACTATAACACTGCGTTTAGGCACAAACTACTGCATTATCTAGACGTGGGGTACAACTATCTTGTTTCGACCATTTTATAATCATCTACTTCTATTATATGGTATTAAATCATAAATTATCTTATATTATGCAAACACATTGGCACCTGGTGACATTACGATCTGAATTATCAAAACACACATAGTATATGCAAACAACTGGTGAAAAAAATGTTAGATCTGGAATAATTTTGTGATAAATGATTGGGGTATTTGGGAAAGAAGCAGATGTTCTTCCGAGGAAGTGGAGATAATGGGGCGGTGCATATGGGAGATAGAAGACACGTAGCCAATGATTTGGAACTGGATAAACGGGTGGAGCGATCGGGTTAAACAAAGAAATAAACCCAGATAAAGAAGGGATGGCCGGTAGCTTGCACCGGTTGGGAGCGGGTCAGACACCGGGTTAACCCAGCGTTGGCGGGTCGGTGTGATATTTGAACCAAATATAAAAAAATTTGTAATGACAACCTGATACTGAAATTGACTATTTTGTGATGAATTATTAGTATATAGCTACATCAATGAACATATCCAATGTAGTAACGGATATGTAAAATTTTAGTTTTAACATGTCCAATTATGTAGGTATAAACTGATATTTTAGTTTTAGCTAAAGATCTCATTTACTATATAAAATAAAGTAAAAAAGAAACTATGCCAAACAAATAGAATACCTTAATTATATTATGATCTTTTGGTAGATTCACATCGCGATGGCAGTTATTCGGCTTACTCCAAACAACAAAGGTTATTTATACTTATAGTCGCAGATTCAGGTACATATAGTTGTACACTTTCAGCATGACCTACCACAAACCAAAAGAGATGACAGTGTTAGTGCCTAAGGTCTGCAATCAATTATAAGTTCCAGTGCATGCCATAAAAAATCTAATTATTTCTATGTTTTTTCAGTTAATCGATGGAACCGGTGAACCACGCGAACTGGTTAGATGCGTGTCAATGGGTCAGTTAAAACAGTTCCACATTTGCAAATTACGCTATATAATAGTCTGATGAAAACGTACCTTAGATCTCTGAAAAAATGACGTTCCTAAGCTAAATCTGCATTGAAATTTTAAAGCGTTAAAATTGGTATAATCGGTTTTAACGATATAACTGCACGTAAAGCCATATTTTATATAATTAACCTTCAGACATCGCTGCTCAAATGGGCAGACGAATCATAAACATTTACCTTGTTTTGAAATGATTAGGCAGGTCTTTTCCAGACTTCAAGAACAGATAAAGCCATATGAAGGGCAAGAACGACTTTAAAACAAATGCGTGCCAGCAACTTGTCAGTTCAAATCTGCTATACCAAACAAAAAAGAGTAGTTAAACTGTTGCAATTTTAGAAATTAAGTGTTGAGGAAATAGTATAAAGCTCAGATGGAATAAGAAAACAAACCTTCGGGACAACACTTCAATGGCATATTGTTTAGCAAGCAAGCAACACAACCAACACATGACCACACATTTTTCCTCAAAGAGAATGGAGAAAGCAATTATTTTATTATTTTGAGTCTCAGATAAGTAGGCACTCGGATATGAGGATATGGCCGTCATGGCTGCAAACTTAGAAGCTTCCCCCGCCAAGATGCACATAATCCAAATTTTAATCGAACCCGTGTAGAGACACTTAAATATTATCATCACAACCTCTTAAAATAGTTATCGTTATCTTGTTATAAAAACTGCTTTAAAATGCCTTAAGCATATTATAATAACACAATACTTTAACAAAAGGCAGAACCGGTCAAAGATACACGATGCCCCAAGTATATGGTACCCTGAACTACACATTGGCAATATTGTAATTCACAACTACCAGATTACACATCTTCTGATATTTGGGGGTTTGGCAAACGGGACAGCCTACCGACACATAAAAGGGCGGGTCTGACCAATGATAGGGTATAGAACCGCTTGGGTCAGTTCATCGGTGACACAAATTCTATTTTTCATTGTCGGCCTAAAACTCAGGCCATCTTTTCTACGTATGCGTTCGTAGAGGTTGCTGAGGGGAGAGATTCTCGCACTCGACCATCCATCCATCGTACGCAGCAAAAGAAAATTACACTAAGCTTACGCCCTCGCATTATCCAGTTAATTCAGTATTATGTGGTTATTAAGAAGAAAACACTATATTTTATTTTTTACATTATGAAAACCCCCTTTTTTCAACACAAATCATTTTTTCCATTATTGGTTATGGTAAAACACATATAAAAGCAAACATAGGTTTTAAAAACGTTTCATCTATCTCTCTAAAACTAACAATTTACCCAAACAAATAATTCCTACCCCAACAGATACACCATCAACAAAAGCCCTAATTAAAAAAACATAAGAAATAATTCCTATAACAACAGATACAACAGCAACAAAAGCCCTAATATCATCAACATTGATAAAAACAAAATAAGAAAATGTTGAGTATACCAAATTTAGTTGACTGTGCTTCCTCCCTAACCAAGATAAGCCAGTAAAAAAACCATCTAAGTCACCGACCGTGAGTGTGTATAACTCCTTAACCATCCTCGATTGTGGAATCCACCTGGCGATCATGCAAGAAAGACCCATAGTTAGTGGGAAATTAGTTAGGACTGGGTCGATTATAAGCAATGGAGTGGAACGCGCAAAACACGTTTAAGCGGAGTGGATACCATGGATCGGGTATAGCCACACACAAAGAAAGACTGGGTCAGACCAAAAGTAGGGTATAAATTGGTCTGGGCCGGTGCGAGGCGGGTCGGGGTGGGGCAGCTTGGGGTGGGTTGGAAACTGGGTTACCCAGCTTAATGAATGGGGCGCCACCTTTTGTATAAATTGTATAATAATGTACTAAAAATGAGTACATACAAGGAAAGGCGATTTGGGTGTAACATTTTGGTGGGTTATAAACAATGCTCTTCATTAATAATCCAGAATCCATCAGAAATTACAAGAACCGCGAAAAAGATAGGCTTGGAGGGGTGTACTAGGGGTATCTTGCACTAAAAATGAGTGCATAGCAAGGGTGTGGGGGTAGTTATATGATCAAGGAGACATCATAACTATATCAAACGAAGGCTAAAAACAAGGGTTTATCCTAATGCCTCTTATCACTTGGCAAATCCTAATCATACGAATGCGATCTCATTAGCAGTCTCGGGATGAATCACTAAAGCAAGTTCTAGAATTTATAATACTACCGGTACACTCTCATAATCCTAACCGATACCAATGCTCCAGAAAAAGCGACAAAACCACACATGCTCGTTCAAATCCATGAACAAGACACATGTGATTGCTCAAATCCTTAACTCGAGCAAGCTAAAGGTTAAAATCATCAAAAGCATAAAAAATGGATGCTTTAATTCCTAAAGATCTAGGGTCGAACCTCACATTTTTGGGGTGGAATTTTTGAGTGGTATGGTTTTTGTGCCAGTCATATCACTCCTATCCATGAGACTCTTTTAATACTAAGTTTTATTGGTACATGCCATAACAAACTTTAAATTTGGGTCAAAATTACCGTCTACGCTATATTTTAGTATATTACACATCTTTTTATGGACAAAGCAAATGCAATTGAAGGAATAGTTTCTAAGGCTTTTATTTCCCCCTACACTTATTTTGAACATTGTCCCTAATGTTCTATGATTACCCGAAAATGAATAAAGGGAAAATAAGAAAAGTGAGAGAAACAAATACTCCCCTGGTTTTGCTCAATAATAGAGAAGAAACAAGATAAACCGGCTAAATCTTTATCCAAGAATCGTCCATGTGAAGATCCTAAGAACTTCCGGGCTCTTCTTATCAAATATAACCTTCAAATCAAAGACAAAAAGCAACTATACCAAGCGTAAAATTCTACGGGAGAATGATATACAACCCTATTGATTGTGAATTAAAATCCTAAGAAAGCAATAAAGATAGAATGTATGTACTAATGTAATCGTAGATTTTTGCAAGAGTTAGGAAAATTAAAAATTCTGGAAATTACACAAAAATAACTTTTCAAAAATTCAAGAAAATAAAACTATATAAAAAAAGCAAAAAATTTTGAAAAAAACATAAATACAAATTTGATTTTATAATTTAAAGATTAAATAAAAAAAATAAACACAGGAATAAAACCCTACCCCCAACACAAACCCACAACAACACACACAAACCCAACAAAAACAACCACACCCCCCCCCAAACCCAAAACAACTCCCACCCGTATCCCCCCAATAAATAAAGCCCCCACCCTTACACTCACCACACCAACACTTAAGCACTCCAAAACCCCAACAACAAATATTCGCCCACGCGATAACAACCAAAACCCACCCAGACCAACAACACCCACCCCCCCAAACCCCACCAACGCCCCCCACACCCCCAACCACAAAAAGCAAACAAACACCACAGCCCACCACCCAACAAAACCCCCCCCCCACACCAAAACAAAACACCAACCCAACTCCCACTCCCCCCCCCTCCCCAATCCCCCTCCCCACCCACCCACCACCCACCCCCCCTAAACCACAAACCCCCCCCCAACCCCACCCCCCAACCCACCGACCCCACCCCCCCCAGCCACCTCCCACAAAAAACTCAAGCCAACCTACCACCCCCCATCCAAACCAACCACAACAAGAAACTAAGGATCAACCCTCCTCCCCCCCATCCCAAAGAAAAACACCCCCCCCCCGCCCACCCCCCACACATCCCCCACCAACCCCCAAAAACCCCCCCCCCACCCCCCACACACCAAACAAACCCAAAGCTCAGAAGCAGCCAAACCCCCCACCACCCCAACCACCCCAATCACAATAACCACACCAAAAATACCACCTCCCAAACGTTTCACAACCAACACCCCACACCTCACCAGCCCCACCCAGACCACCCTCACAACAACACCTCGACCTCAACCCGGTCCATCACACCCCCCCACAACAAATTTCCCACACCCCCTCAGACCCGCACAATCCGAACTCCTTCCAGACCAACCATACCACTATTCAACATACCTCTAACTCCCCCAGCATACCACAATACAACTCCCAAACATTGCAAGCGTACTGCCACACCCCCAACATTCCCAACCCCGCCCCTACCCAAACCAACCCTAACCCCACTCCACTAAAATACAGCCATCCCCGCAATGATCCCTCCTGTCAGTGTAAACCATCCGTACGTCTCCATGGACCTAAACAATTCTACGCATACGATATACTATACCCCTAATCTGCCCCCCACAACAAATTAGATATAGTATTCTGGAGAAAAATGCATTTTGTCCTGTGGTAAGCCAATTGCATGTATGGGACCCCTAACTTAATTCAAAATATACATGATGGTCCCCATATCTTCAAGTTTGGGTTAGCATGTTTGGACCTTTGGGTTGATTTTTTATTGGCGCCAGTTGGTGGGGGGTTGAACCAATATTACAGGTTTGGTCCCGCCCGAGACCAAATTGCAACAAAACTTGAAAAAGGGACCATCACCGCAATTTCCAAAGTTTAAGGTCCTAGGGGGGGGGACCGTAATTTGGCCATGACCACATTCTGCACAATATCCTTTTAGTTATTTCCTATAAAATTTACTACATAAGACACAAAACGGTTAGTACAAACATATGACTCAAAATAAACAAACAAAACATAAAAGTGTGAACTAATCTAAAATTATTTATTTTACATGTTTGAATATTGGTTCTTAAAAACCGGATATTTTTTTCCGCTACACTTATTTTATGCAAAATACCTTTGATTATAATTAAGACAAGGTTAAATATAAAATAAAACATGATCACATATAATTCAAATATATTAGAACAAATATTAAAGAATAAAAACATACGACAATCCTAAAATGCAAGAAATTAAAAATTGGGTTGCCTCCCAATAAGCGCTTTTGTTTATTAACAAGTCTTCTAGCTAGACTTGGAGTCACACTCCTTACGTGACTCCCTCATCAGTCATGTTATCACCACTACTACTTCCTTCGAGTCTAGTTAGGTACTCGGGTCTTAGTTCTAAACATTCGTTATAAAACCCTAATATATTATTCATCACATAATCTACTCCTCTTTTCTTGTCCTCCTCATTCCTAAAGTAGACCGATGGTGTATGCTCTTTTTCCAAATCCGATAACGAATTAAATTTCTCTATCTTATGGGCCATCTTATAAGCAATTTCATCGATTTTCCATGCAATAATTAGTGTCGTGGGGACCACTACAAATCTCGCATAAAAAAGTAATTTTTTTTACTTGAACGGATGATTTAGGATCAAGATGAGCTTCCATCAAGCGTTGGACTTAATTTTCAAGCTCAATGAGATGATGGTCGGATGCATTTGGGACATCACGAGGCAAATAGATTGCCTTGACTGGTTTAGCGAGGTTTCTGGGGCATTCCAACTTTCATTATCATAGAGGACGAGGTCCTCTATAAGTGCCCAAGATTCCTTGGTGTTTTTGTTACGTGGCTTACCACCGGCCGATTGATCGATGGTTCGCCTTGTAGCGGGATTAACATGGTCATAAAAGATTTGGACTTGGAGCCAAAGATCGATACCATGATGAGGTACTTTTTGAAGTAATTCCTTGAAACAAGTTCATGCTTGATCCAATTGTATTGCATATGAGTTATTATGTTTATAGGGGAATTAAGATGTATGTAAGCCTTCCCCACATGTACGTGTCCTATGTTGCATGGTATTTTAAGGTTTGAAGGACTTCCTCCTACAATGATGGGGTTTCTCAAGAACAAAGACAGAATCGAGGCACACATTAAGTACTTATGATATGCTAATTCGATTCTAGTTAGAAATTTGTCAAAGTAATCTACTCTTAATTCCTATCCTGTTACTACATTATCATTCTCTTCTAACTCCTCTTCACTAGTATCATCATACTTCTTAATTAATTCAACAAACATCACGTCTTCATCATTTTCTTCGTGCAAACAAATTGTGTATTAGAAGATGGTGGAACTAAGTTTAATGATTTGAGGAATGAATTGAGCTTATAAATTTTCTCTGTGATTAATGAGATTGGCGAATCAGGTGACGATGGTGGGTCAGTGTTATTCATTGTGAAAACTTGGTTACTTAAAAATAAAATTACGAACAAATACAAAGAAAAGATAGACTAGAATAAAGCTAATTAAAAGAAAATAAAAATTCTCACTTAATAGGAATATAGTGAGTAGACCTAAGCGACTATTCCCCCGCAGCGACGCCAAAAAATTGATATGCGGGTGATTGCAAACCGAAGTTTTACAACCCTCCTAGGCAGTGTACCTAACCGTTGTAGTGTATTATAGGCAAGACTCGGGGGGGTTATTATCATTCTCTAGGGGAATAGTTTAGGTAGGATCGAATCGTATGGTTACTTAAGGTCTAGAGGTTGAAAGAAGATTATTTTTGGTATTTTTATGTTTTATGAAAGCAAGTAAAATCTCAGGTTTGAAGGGGGTTTTGCTTTAAACTAATTAAACTACTCCTAATTCTAAGCTAATTGCAAGAAAATAATGTTGAGGAAAAAATCTTATGGTTAAACAAATGTGTTTACCTAATCATGCACTACTCCCTAGTTGTCGTCTCTTGATTTATTACGCGTCATCCTCGTAATGAAATATGTAAGTATTTAATAAATTAAACACTTAACTCGGAATCAACCCAAATGGCAAGGTAGTATGCAGACTATTGCGTGAGCATCATTTAACCTACCCGCGCTTCCTTAGACGTTTATGTTAATGTAATATTTTATAGCTAGTTTTCTAAAGCCTAACGCGCATATCATTAAAAAGAAGCAATAAAACAAAATAAACAACTAGTATGCAATAATAAGCAAACACATATTATATTTCGCCAATCATGTTTATTGAAAGCGAAAAAGAATTAATCAAACAATACATAGACATATCAAAAGATTAAAGGGATAAAGGATCTTCACTTCAATAAATCATGGAGTAATGATGAGTACAATAAGGTTGGAAACCCTAAAAACGCCTAAGAACAACTGCTTTGAAGTATGAAATCGTTCCTCTAAGTTTTCCTTTTTTTAAAACACAAATTCTAGGGTTTGTATATATATGAAAAAAATCGCGACACCGTCACTGTTATTTGTGACGTCGTCAGCCCGTGAATCTTCTGCGGGCTTATCTTGAGTCAGTTACTTTGACGTCATCGAGATAAATCTTGACGTCGTCCTTTGAAGACTTTGACGTCGTCATGAGAAACTGTGACGACGTCTCCACGACCTGTAAACCAATCTTCGAGTGTCTTTGAGTAGAGTTGCAATCTTGTCCCATTTCTTCCCAAATTGAGTCCAAAGTGTATGTATTTCCTCCAAATGCTTCTCAAATGCTAAAATCACAAAAAGAAACGATAAAGCATAATAAATGAGGATATTTGTATCAATTCAGGGGTTAAATGACCCCGAAAAAGTGTATAAAATTACATCTCATCACCACTTTATAAGATGAACTTAAGTAAAAGGTTTTTGGTTCAAAAACATCAAAGAATTATTGAGAGTGTCATTCTTGCCTTCATTAATTTTTCCCTTTATTATTAATATCTATTTATATATATAATCGCGTATCAATATTAGTGGTCCAAGCCCACTACAAGGGCCCATTAGTCACCACATAATGGGCAACCCGCTCGTAAACACATGCCACACTTAGCTTGGTACCTTCCACTATACGCATAAGTATGTATGTAGGGGACCACTATTCCTCTACTGTCACTATCAGTTAAGATGTATCATCTGACATTTGACAATGAGACACACATCAAACACTATCTCGTGCGAGCCAAGGGGGAAAGGCCACATGGCCTCCCCGTCTGCTCATCAGATGATCAATGTGTGACCTTGCCACAGCCGTTGATCATCCACAAAAGGGTTTACCTCTAAACGCTACATGCCTCACTATAAATAGAAGACATTCCTCAAAAACTTGACTAAGCAAGTAAGTTCATACACTTGGGTAACAACGTTACATACAGTAACACACACACATACATACATATCAAAGGTGATTTATTTAAGTGTTAGTCGAGCTTCTTAATCTCAATGATCTCTTCGGGTCTTTATCATTCTACACGGGAAACAAACAACGCAACCACCCCAAAATCCTCTAATCACGTTTTACATTACATCAGTAAACAATATCTATATATCGATATCTATAATTTTTGAGTTCATGAATTAACTGTGAGCATTAATGACTTAATTGTTATGAGTTTATATAAAGGAGTTTCCAAAGCTCAAATTTTATAGTTTGTTTGCTTATTTAATGAGGTTATAGCAAAAGATAGTTTAAGTGTTAGCCGAGCTTCTTTGTTAGCATCGACACAATGCTCCCGCGGCAACACGCGGGTTAAAAAAACTTGTTGGGAACAATTGATGAAACATGTTTTCACCTCATGATACTCTTTTTTGTTTGACGTATTATGTTAGGGGTGTCGAAAAAAGCCGATCCAACTCGGATCCAAACCCGATTAAGCGTATTTGAAGCGGGTTACTCGACCTAAATGACGAGCAAATAGTCGAACGTGAGAGCAAGGGATCACCCAACGAATGGACGAGCTCCGGGTTAATAATTATATTCGTGTTATTTGGGTCAATCCGAGTAACACGAAGTACTAAATACGTTCGGGTATCAGGTCGACCAGATTGACTCGCATAAAGGTTTTTTTTTAATTCTTTTAACATTTTTTATGAGTTATATATGTAAACTTATTGAACTAGGCAATTTGTCTAATCATTCTATTCTTATATTAGGTTAACCTAAACCCGAGTAGATCCGACCCGATTGAACCTGAATCAGTGTAACTAGAGATTTTCACAAGGTCGGATTCGGGCTTTTTTACCACCAACCCGAATTTGACCCAACCTAGTTCAATAACATGTTAGTTTAACGCCACATTTAGTTTAGTGTCGACAAATTTACTTGAAACAAAGATGACATACTTGTCGTACCGACCATTTTCAAATCGATCATGTAGCAATACGGAAAACGAGTACATAGATAATACATCAAGTTCTGAATCATGTAACCAATATTTAAAGAATTAATGTCTTTCTATATCTTTGTGTCCTTTGAGTATCACAAAGTACTTGAAACTAAAAATCTTTTGAAGTAATTGATGAAAGAAATAATTACTGCTTTGTTTTCCGATGAAAGCAAAAAAAAGACAGTTTGTCCTTTGATAATTGTTTAGTGTTTTCTTTTAAGTTTGTAAATACTAATTTAAATTAAAGGTAATATGGTAAACTTAAACAAATCCAACTATTATTTTTAGATATGAACAATTATTTTAGGACAAACCAAAAATTAAAGATGGACAATAATTTTAGAACGGAGATAGTATTAATTTGGACTAATAGTAATATTATAAACTTAAACATATCCAACTTTTATTTTTAATAATGAATAAGTATTTTAAGACATAATAAAAAAAAGATAAATTATAAAATTGAGACTGAGGGGCTATCAAAAGTGGTCAATAAGGCTATATAGGCTAAACTAAATATGTGAAAATGAATATAAGAGCATTCACTCTAGAATTTGATTAGGACACTTAAAGTTGTGCATCAAACAGTTGTATAGTGTATTCATTGTGCTTTAACAGATTGTACATTGGAGTGTGCCAATCAAAAATTAAAGTGTGACAATCAATTCCCTTTAATGCAAAAGTCTTTAATGACTTTTTGCATTTAATGCATTTATTGCAAAACATATTTAATAACTATAGCTTCTATAAAAGATTAGGGGTTGTTTCTTTTTTTCCTGTCTGGAAATAGTTCCTGTCTAGATTAATAAGGTAGTTTAGAGTAAGAACTATTTGAAAATATCCTGTTTCTTTTTCATCCTGAATTACAATCTTAAAAACCTAAATGTCTGATATACTTGTCTTTAAAATCACAGATAGAGAAATAATCTCGTATTGGAAACCAAAAGAATCAAAGATCGAGAATATATGATACATAATCAAACTTCAGTTACTACAAATTTCAAAAAACATAAGGCATGTCCATCTAAAATAAGGAATTTAAAGGAGAAAAAACCCTGACTTTTATGTAGATTTATACACATACAAAGATGAGGTAATAAAGTTGACATAAAAAAATATGTTGGAGAGATCAAAAGAGTAGAGACGACAATTTAATAGTGAAGATGGGGAGTAATGCGGCGGATTAGAGTGGACATGACAATGAAGTTATGTTAACTCTCTTGGGAAGTAGGTGTGGTAGAGGCAAAAATGTTAAAACAAGTGGGTTATGTTAGGAGATGAAAAAATAAAAGAGAGATGCGTGAGTAAATTTGTGATTTGGGATACTGGATGGAAACAACCTTCTTTTTAGCACCATTTTAGAAACATGATTTAATTTCATATTAAGCAAAAAAGAAACATTATTTTTCATGATTACATTAAGAATTTTTTCGATCCAAGATATTAAGCAAAAAAGAAACACCGCCTTAATGTTTAACAAATAATTATAAAAAGTTATTAAAAAACTTTTAAGGCAATGAGAAAACCATCATTTAAAAAGCTTTTTGAAATATTATTCATTTGGAAATGCTTAAGTGCAAAGTTAAGGGGGATATTTTGCCATATTTTCTAGACATTTTTCACATTTACTTTGATCAGATCTGAATCTTCAGTAATGGAACCTTCTCCCACTCACATTGTCAGTCTCGTGTTAATCACTCGCTTAACTTTAGTGTAAGAAAAGGTTCAAACACATGACTTGTCCGCTTTCATAAAGCATGTCAAACAATATAATATTAAATTGGTTGTGTGTGAAAATGGGAATATGCAACATTATTAGTTTGCACTTTGCACCTAGAAAATAAAAGATATATGTTGTTGCACCAAAATAAAATACTCGTATATGATATCACACTTAAAGGTCTGCGTGTAGTTGCAATCAATAACATCTTATATGGTCGTCATCTTAACAGCCACCTTATAACACCATTATAATTAAAACATCATTATCAACTATAACATGTTATAAGACATGTAGTTTCATAACACTTATTTAAAAAAAAGATAAACAAGTAACGCTCGTTAAGGGTGATCACAATCCGAAAACCGGACCGGACCGGACCAAAACCGAATTTGTTCAAAACGTCGGACCGAAATGGTCCGGTCTGGTCTGGTCCGGTCTAATAAAGCATAATCGCCGAGTTTTTTTTGTAAGATCGAACCGGACCGGACCGAATACCGAATTTCAGGAAAAACATGGACCGAGGACCGGACCGAAATATGTTCTGTCTGGTCTCTCGGTCCGGCCCGATCGACGGTTTGATATGTGTTAGACAATGAAAACCCCGTAGGATTATTTGTATTATTCATCACAATATATAGAGATTACAAGAGAGAAACTCTAGTGGACCACAAGCCCACAAACCGAGCTTGGGCCAATTACTTTGACTAACATAAATATCTTTGACTAACATAATTACTTTGACTAACATTTATTCTCTAATACCGCCCGCAATCCGAGCGGCGAAATCGCGAAAGCTCGGATTGGATGAGAAAGTTAAATAAACATTAAACAATTTTTTTTTTTTGTGGATGAAGATCTTCGACAGCAAGCGGAGATAAATCTTCATCGGCAGCGGCAAAAGCAGAAAGCAACATAAATTACGGGATAATTCAAAGTATCCCTATAACGGAGAATAATTCAAAGTATTCTCACCAACACAAATTACGGGATAATTTAAAGTATTCCTATAATGGAGAATAATTCAAAGTATTCTCACCAACACAAATTACGGGATAATTCAAAGTATCCCTAGAACGTAGAATAATTCAAAGTATTCTCTCAAATAAAAAAAGGAATTTGATAATCAAGATGGATTGGGTTTGACGGGGTGACATAAAAGAGGCGGCTCAACATAGCCACATTGGTCTGAGGATCAGACCTAGCTCTGATACCATGTTAGACAATGAAAACCCCGTATGATTATTTGTATTATTCATCACAATATATAAAGATTACAAGAGAGAAACCCTAGTGGACCACAAGCCCACAAACCGAGCTTGGGCCAATTACTTTGACTAACATAAATATCTTTGACTAACATAATTACTTTGACTAACATTTATTCTCTAATAATATGCTTAGCCCTAACGCTCGTTGTGAACATGGCTTGGTGCTGGATAACGCCGATATGACGAGTGAGGTGATGTGGTTTGACGCCACCATAAGACAAAAACAAACCTTATGATGTGTGATGAGGCATTGCATTGTACCGTGCACTCTTATTTTTAAAATTCTACTGTCTTAAAAAAATGTCGATGTGGTGTTATTCAAGTGAATATGACTCTTTAAACTCTTTTTCTTCTTCTCAAGTGGAAATTGTCAAACAAAATTGTCACTTCACTTAAAAAATTGTTTGTTTGTCCATAATTGAGAAACCGACTAGTCATTTCACTAAAAGACTTGCTTGTTTATGCATTATTAAGAAACTGGATATGTATATCTGATTTATTTGCACCACAAAACTTGTTTGTGGTTAAATGTAAATAGTTTTTGCTATTAAAAAAAATCAATCAAAATCGAACTGAAAGCCTCCCTCTTGTCACAAGGTTTCTATTATGTGTTATGGTTTCAGTTTGTAGGGTTAGGATTTGATTAAATAAGGGTTCTTTTATGAGGTATTTGTGTGTGTGATTTCATTTGCGTTTTCTTGCGATACATTCTTCAGTTTCACTTGTTAATATTGTTCGCTTGTATATGTTTATTATGTCGAGTAACTTAGAGTAAAAAAGGCTTGAATATGTCGAGTAACTTTCACATACCATGCTCCGAGTACCAAGTACGGAGATAGAAGTGAAAAACTCACACGCCATCTCCGTTGCAAACCTCTCCAGGTCACGCGTAAGTAGGCGAGAAAGAAAAGTGTTCGACCACTATAGTAACTTAACAAAAAGAGCAAGAAAGTGTATCTTCTTTTAGTGAGAGTTACGGGTATGCAAGTGATGACTATTTCAATAAGTTTGAGAGAATTATGAAATGATGTAACGCTGAGTTGTCACCTAATCACATTATGAAATGATGTAACGCTTCAACCAAACCAAAAAAAATTAAGAAAAAGAAAAGATAAATGTAAAATATGAAACCGAACATGTAGTGTTGACTTAAGCTCTTTGATTGAGTTGCCGTTAGCTTACACGAGCACACGGAGTAGTAGGTTGGCGTGTGGACATGAATGATTGTCGAAAAGTAATATTAAATATTACTTTCTCCGTCCCATTTTTATTGTTCACGTTTTTTTTTTAGGATGTCTCAATTTGATTGTCCACTACTAAAAATAGATAGAAAAATTTGATCAAGTTTACGATATTACCCTTGTTTGAAATTATTATTACAAACTTTAAAGAAGACGTTAATTAATTAGCTACGGGTAAAACTGTCATTTTGTCAAAAAGTAAGAAAAAAAACCAGTAATAAATGCATTTTTCTTAAACTGTGTATTTTTTGTTGAGGGCAATAATTTTAGAACGGAGGAAGTAAATAGGATGAGTGAAAAAACAGAGAATTTAATGAAGATTAAAATAATAAATCACGTTAGAAGCGAGATTTGGGATCATTTGACTTTGAACAAGTTGGTGTTGTGTCGTGTCGTGTCTTAGACCCGACTCTTGCGCCTAGTTGTTGACTAACCGTCCCACTTTATTCGCTATTTTTAGCTCAAATTATTTGTATAATACTTAGGGTTTTGCTAACAACAGCCTTTAGGGTTGTTCTTAACAACTAATTTTTAAAATTTGCGTTAAGACAATATACAATGTCCAAATAAAATCATTCAAATTCAAATAAAATCATTCAAATTCAAATAAAATCACTAACAACTTCCTATAATTTCGCACACACAAATTCAATTCACACTTCTCATTGGCCATATTAGCGAAAAATGCGGAGCATGTTTAGAAATATGTCTTAATATTGACATATTTTGTGGAAAATTTATTGTTATTGACAGCCTTAAGGGCTGCTGTTAGCATTTCCCTAATACTTATACTACTTTTAATGTTTATTTTATGTTTCACGTAATAACTCGATCAAAAGAGATTTAGCGAGAATAAAAATTAAAATGAAATTAATACATTTTTTAAAAGAAAATATATTTATTTTTATATAGTTTTTTTTCTCATTTTAATTTTTTTTCTCATTTGATGTTAATTTATAATTCGATTAAAATTTGGACGTTAACAATATATAGACGTCCGGGAACTAGTTTGGAACTCACTAAAAAATGTATATACTATCCTTGTCCTAAAATAATAGTTCTGTTTTAACCTTTTTAAGTATTTATTTTTTAGCTTTAACTTTAATTATATTATTTTTTGTTATATAATAATTTATGCCAAATATATAAATAAACTGAATTTTAAATATATTTTAATGGTATAATTTTCATCAGTTAATATATAATACAAAGAAAAATATTTAAAGGCAAAAAAAAAAATACTTAAAAAAATCAAAACAAGATAATTATTTTGAGATGAATGAAGTACTAATTGATCCATGTAAGGTTCTATCTATATCTTTGTAATTTTTCATTATTAACATTTTGCTAGATTTCTTAATTATAAAAATAAGTATAACTCACTATAATTTTTATCTTGCCTTTAAAAAAAAACTCTTAAAATTTTATCTTTCGTTTTGACTAATAGGTAAGGGAAAACCCAATACCGTATTCCTCGGGTTATGGGTCATAATACCGCCTTTCAAGGTGTATGAGGATGTTGAGACGTAGACAGCTATACCCCTAAATAAGGTAGAGAAGTTGCTTCCGGTTTTACCGAAAGGTGAAAAAAGACCTCTACCTTTACAAGGAGTGGTGATCAAACTCTTGACCTCTGTCTCTAGAAGCAAAGATGATAACCAACTCATTCAAGCTAGCTATGTTAATAGTCCTTTGATTGCTAATGATATAATGCATGTCTTATTTTGACTGTTATATAAAAAGTGTTGTAAAGTAATGATTTGACAAAGTTTTAAAATTAATCATTAAAATTATAAAGAAAAAGACTATTAGTATTATCGATCTTCTTAATATTTTTCATGAGTTTTCATGGATATGCAAAACAAATACATATATACTAGGAAACAAAATAATTCCCGTAAAGGTTCAAGTAATAAATGAACAACAACTTAACGAAGATGAATGAAGATATGATGGTACTCAATGTCCCAGAAATTTAATGCCATTATATGGATAGAGTACGTTTCAAGTTGTAAAGTTAAAAGGTCGCCATTATGATGTCATGTAATTCATTTTTCACACGCAACTAAAAGAACAAGCTATAGTAATGGTTTACTTTTTCTGTTTTTTACATCATCTTATTATAGACTTTGGAACCCAGTTTACAATTCTATTTGCCGTTCTAGCAGCAGGTACCACACATTTGTTTAAACATATTATAGAGTATATATTGAGTGAACGTTCTGTAGTATTTAATTGTAGCAAGCAAGATATGATTCGATACACAAATTTAAGTTTACTTTGGAGTAAACTTATGTCCCCAACTTTGTGATCACCTCCGTATGTTTCAAGACAAAGATTTAACATATTTATTCAGTTAATATATGTTATCTTATTATAATGTAGATGAAAAAGAAAAAATAATTACAAGGGTACGAGATCAAACGATAATCCAAAACATGCGGCTGCCGATTAACCTTAAATATGTGAACAAAATTATTGTCCAATGATAATCTTTAAATAAACAAATAATTTTTGTCCGAGTTTATGGATATTTTAATTGGTATTAGTGGTTTCCATTGTTGCATGCTTTTATCATCATGTTTTTTTAGTTTAATAATTCACAATTCTCATAGGAGTTGGATTAATATGAAATTTAAAGCATCATCAAGTAACAGTAAACACACATAACAAGCTATTATAAGTTGTTATAAACAAGGCCGTCTCATGAATTTTAATGACTCTATGCCATCATTATAAAAAAGCCTTTAAACACACACAAAAAATATACATGTATGAGTAATGCGTGAACTAATTAAACTGAAATCTCATATTTTGTGTATATATAATAGAAGTATATGAAATTTTGTGGCACTCGTCAAGCGATGACCATGTACAATGACACCTCTTGCACTATTCTAAAAACGGCCTGGTTCTAAATAATTCATTTTTATCTATATTTACATATTGTCGGTCTAAATTTGGGAGCTTTATGTTTGTTGTTTCTTCGTTAGTGGTTTCCTTCTCGGATCCACTCTTCTAGTGTTTATAAAATCTGAGTCTTTCCAAAAAAAAATTGGGAGCTTTGTATCAAAAAGTGGAAAATATTATCTAACACGTACTATAGACGAGTATACATTTTTAGTGATTAGTACAGTTGTACAGTTTTAATATTAGTATTTATAACCACGGTTTTAAAAGGCACGTCATGGCGCCGCTAAAGTCTTGCAAAGGCGCAAGACGTGACCTCCACGCTATGCAATAAACTAAGGCGTGACGTGAGATGAGAAGTGAAAAAACGTGATAAGGCACGATAAGACATATGCATGGAGGCTTTTTTGAATTTTATTTTGATAAAAAAAATTTACAAAAATAAAAAATATTACATGCAAAGATAGTTTATTGACTTTATTCTTTATCTATGACACTTTTGTAAACTCAATATATTTGAAATATGATATATAAAGATGTAAAATTATAGATATTTTCATATTTTGTGTCGCTTTATGTCACGTCTTAAAAAACGTCATGACTCCTAAAGCGTGAGGCTTGACCATGCCGCCACGTCATGCCTCACACTATTTATAACCTTGTTTATAACCAACCAAATAAATTTAAACTTGATGATTTTTAAGCAAATGGGCTGCTTAAATCGCTAGTTTATGAATAATGGTTTGATCTATCACATAAATGATAGTTGTATTGACAGTTTGGCATTCTAATTAAATTTGGAATTAAAAGAATTGATATTATCTTTTGTAAGTTGGTTTATAATGGCCATTTAATCTCACTAAACTATACCCATATGTGACACCATTGATGAGCATAACACAAAGTTCTTAACTTTTTTTTTGTTGGAATTACCATCAGACAATTATATTGTTAGTTAAAAAGGTCAACTATCATATGGTTACAACAATTTCATTATTTGTTATTGCTAACTGATGTTTTGTGATATTTTCTCAATAGAAAAAACTTTATCTTTTACATACGTGATACGCCACACGACTATAATAAAATTTACAAACGTGAGTATTTAACACACTATCGTTTGATCGAAGAGCATTCTCACGTAACATGGGTCATGGGTACCACTAGCCTACACGGAGAGGTATACGGATATAGTGATTATCGTAGAAAAAAAAAAGTTTTATAATAAGAGAAATGTTATATCCACAAGACATTACATAAAGTTATCACGCAAAGATTTTATATGAATCTTTTGTGAACATAACAATCATCTTATAATAATACCTACTTAGTTTATGTAGGCATGAATTCCATGTTACCATAAATAAATTGCATACACCCAAATCATATCGTGAAACGTATTCACATACACGTATTTTAAGCTTACAAGACATGATTAATGAATAAAAAGACTAATAAAAAAAAGGTAGAAAAGGACTCTTTAACAAGAAATATTGATAAAATGGCATCGATTTGTTGGGTATTTGTAAATCATGCTCTACGTCATGTCAAATATATAACTATAAATATAATCGGCCAACATTCAACAATCCGATTATATAAGAAGAAAAACAAATGATATATTGACAAGAATTGAGATGTGATGTGACACAAACATTCACACACTTGGAGAGACAACAAACCTATTTCACAACTACGTACCCACTTCACCAAACCAAAATTTGGTTAAAAATTACTAGCATGTAAATTTTATTTTTTTAGCAGGAATTGAAATCATTTATAATGTATAACTCTTTTCATTAATTATTTTTATTTCACAATTAATGCACAACCCATTTAATGATAAAGCTAGATGGTATGGAAGCAAACTCACTCGGTGAGTTTACCGTGTGAGTGTCATCTCACCTCAGCAAACTCACCTAGTGAGTTTATATATTTTGAAGAGAGAGTGGTGAGTTGCTCACAAAGTGGGCTCACTTTTTCTAATGTATTTTATTTAGTTTGTGAGTGTGTGAGTATTTAGTGGGGTATATTTTATATAAAATAAGTATTTTAATGAAATGTGAGCTGTGGTAGCAATTTAACGAGGATGAAAAGTGATTGTAGTGAGTTTTAAAGATGAAAGAAAGAAAATTGATAGTGACGTTGAAGTTTCAAGTGACTTTCACCTCCTTATACCAATACTCAGCGCTAATATCATTGTTCACACTTTTTCTATCATAGACAAAGTTCTTGGGTTTATAATTCCTTTCTTCGAAGGCAATTGATTTGCACACTCCTAATTTTTATTGACATACTCCAATGTATGCATTAGACAGTTGTATTTTAATTATAACTTGTGTAGGAAACATGTAACACTTTTATTAATAAAATCGAATTATAAAAACTAAATTAAATTAACAGAAAATTAAATGCAGAAAATTAAATAACAGACAGAAAAGGGTAAAAGCAGAAGACAGACTCTATGAACGTTTAAATACAAAAGCAGTAAACGGTCGTGAACGAGCCTTCCGTGTTGTTTGTTTTTTTTTTTTTTATTTTTTTGTGTTGGTTAACACAGTTTCACCTTAAAACAGATTCGTCGTCTGTTTCTCAGGGTACAACGTTCAAAGTTGTTGTACAGCCAGACATGACAAAATTGCCTGAAAATCACGGAAGCACTCTGCAGTTTCTGATCGAAAAGAACTGTTGGAATAGTAGAGTTGTAATCTTGCGAAACCCTTTAGATCCAAACCCTAGATCCAAAAGATGATTTGTGTGTGTGTGTGTGTGTTTGACTTTTGATCTCGTTTGTATTTAGTGGGGTATATTTTATATAAAATAAATATTTTAATGAAATGTGAGCTTGTGGTTGCTATTACGGTTGAAAAGTGAGTTGTAGTGAGTTTTAAAGTTGAAGAGAGAAAATTGATGTGACGCCGAGGTGTCAAGTGACTTTCACCTCCTTATACCATCCAGCCTAATAACTTGTTCACTTTTCTATCATAGACAAAGTGGTTTATAAGTCTTTCTTCGAAGGCAATTGATTTGCACACTCCTAATTTTTATTGATATACTCCGATGTATGCATTAGACAGTTGTATTTTAATTATAACTTGTGTAGGAAACATGTAACACTTTTATTAATAAAATCGAATTATAATAACTAAATTAAATTAACAGAAAATTAAATGCAGAAAATTAAATAACTGACAAAAAAGGGTAGAAGCAGAAGACAGACTCTATGAACGTTAAATAAATAAAGCAGTAAACGGCCGTGGAACGAGGCTCGTGTTTAACATGATTCCCTTGAAACAGATTCGTCGTCTGTTTCTCAAGGTACAACGTTCAAAGTTGTTGTACAGCCAGACATGACTAACTTGCCTGAAAATCACGGAAGCACTCTGCAGTTTCTGATCGAAAAGAACTCTTGGAATAGGAGTTGCGTTTTTGAATTAATAAAACTAAATGAGGAGAGGTTCATTATATAGCCTAAACTTATTTTGGTCACCAAGCCAAGATATCAGCTAAAAAATAATAAACCGATTTGGATATATCCAATTATTTAATTGATTAAGTAAACTGGTTATCAAAGTAAAAATCGGTTCAAAATATTCTATAAATAAAACCGATTCTGTTAAACTTTGTCTCCAAGTTTAAATCAATTCTAAAAATAAGTTGATACAAAATCTAGAAACTGATTTAAAAACGGAAACAAAATCAGCAGGTCGCACGAGTTCATAAGCTTCGAACCCATTTTGGCCCTGGTCTCCAAGCCAATATATCAGCTAAAAAATAATAAACCGATTTGGATATATCCAATTATTTAATTGATTAAGTAAACTTGTTATCAAAGTAAAAACCGGTTCAAAATATTTTATAAATAAAACCGATTTCAAAAGCTTCGAACCCATTTTTGCCCAGAATTTGAAAGCCTATACCAAGTTTTCCTTATAAACATGCTTTCATTTCACTCTTTGGGCAATGTGGGATACTCTCCGATTTCCACATTTTGTTTTCTAAGTACCTCACTTTGAGACACGATATCTCATTCATATTAACTCCATTTAAGACACTTTACCACGTTGCGAAGCTCTCTTCTAGGAGAACGCAAAACTACTCACCAATGAAAATATATATAACAAATATATATATATTAAATAGTGTCCAAAGTTTGTGAAAAATCATTTCCAACAAACATTTTCCAACTTGTTTTAACTTCTTGTACATTTGAGTGTCTCAATTAAAATATTAAACGTGTTAATCACTTCCCTTCTTGAAAAAGTCATTTTAAAAGTCTAACTCCCAATGCATCAAGTCATACAAATAGCTGTCTAAGTATTAAAAAAAAAGAATTGCTAGAACCACATAATTTTTACAAAAAAACATCCACATAATGATGTGGCAAGACATTTGAACCAATCAATACCTTATTCCTCTACTAAGTCTTTGTTTCATGTCAAATCATATTGTTACACCTCATTTTGTGGAAATTTTTTTATAAAAATTATGTGGTTGTAGCATTACTCTTAAAAAAAAAAGCTTTTGTAAAACTTGTATTATGTATGCTCTAGTAAATCGAGGTTAAAAAAATGATAAAGCCGGACCAAGAATTCCATAATCTCAGTTTATTAAGAAATGAAATTTACGAAGTAACGAGGTATAAATCCATAAAAGTACGCTATGCTATAAAGTTACTAAATAGAAAGAAAAATAAAATGCTTGACACTTCGTACTAGTTTTCCAAGTGGAAGTCAACCGTTCAAATCCAACATGGAGAAAATTAATCCCCTTATAGCCACGGAGGTTCGCCTGCGCCAACTCGGACTATTTAAGAGGGTTGTCGCGCTGAGATTAGTCGGCTCACAATATCAAGTCGAAAACAAGATTAAAAAAAAAAGATCATTTGCATGCAAGGAATGAAGATTAAACCTAACTTTAGATAATAACTTGAACTAAAAATATGCATAAAACATGGATCGTTAAACACCAGGCAAATTTAAGATTATTCATTTTCTATGCCAGATTAAAGATTATTTATTTCTTATTGAATAAGTTGGTGTTGGTTATGGGGAGGTTGCCATTCTAAGGTTCCTACTCATCACACCGTGTTAAACTTTTCATGAAGCAACCCCTTTTAATGAAAGTTTTCAATTATTATATTTTATATTGTACAGTTGTACTTACTAATTTAAAGATTAATACAACATCAGACATTAATATATTACATATATACCAGCATGATATGCGTGTTAATCAGAAACGAATGTTATTTAACTATTTTTTTAATATTCTTTAACCATTTTTTACAATAAATAATAAGTTTTAGAGATTGTGTGTTTATGTTGTGAGATTGTGAATAATCAATATGACATATTATTCTATGTAAATTTGTAAAGTTATTAGTTTTAATGATAAACATATTAAGTTAATTAGACATATATCTGTGCAAAGCGACGGTGTATAGCGGTAAATAATTATACATGTGAATTTGTGGTTTTGATGTGACCTTTAAACGCAGAAAATAAAAGTATGAGAATTTGGTAATTAAATAATATTTAACTTTATAATTAAGTTTTTTAAATTTTTCAATATTAGATTACCATAATTATGTTTTTTTTAATTTTTTAACATTCAACATTTAACAAAAAGGGCTAAACCCTTTATAAAAAGTTTAGATTATATTTGTTATATTTTATTATTGTAACATCTAATTTAATTTGCAGTTAGTATATTTTTAAATTTTATTTTAATAATTACTATTCTCTTCATTTCAAAATTATTGTTCTCTGTTGATTTTTTAAAAACTTTTTTTTAACTTTCATCTTAAATATTTTTGTTTGTTATTATATAAACTTGATGAAAATCATAACTATAAAATATATTTAAAAAATCAATCAATTCATTTACTTTTCATTAAGTATTATATAAAACAAACAAAAATATTTAAAGTCAAAATTAAAAGAAAATAACTTAAAATGTCAATAGAGAACAATAATTTTAAGACAAATAGAGTAATAATAAAAAGTGTGTCAATTTAATCTTTTAAAACTTTTAAAGATAAAGGATCACAAATACATTATAAAAAGTAGATATAAAGATAGAGTTAAGGATAGACATATTAATCTATTTGTATAGATTTAAAGTTTTCTTCAAATATGTAACTTATTTTGAATTATTATAAAATTATGCTTACAAAAACTTTAGGATAAATGACACAAAAATGTACATAACTTAAATATTATTTTCAATCAAGATATCACATTTTTTTCTTTCATGAAAAGGCTCCAAACTTTTTGTATGTGGCTAATTTGGTATTTAACGATCATCCGTTAAGTTTTACATTTCAAATTCATTGGCCGCTACCACCAATACCAACCATCGTCGCCACCACCAAGTCTGCCCACCACCATCACTACAAAGCACCACCTCTACCACCAACTCTACACAACACCACCACAAACCACCAACCGCACCCACCACCACCACCGCCACATACCACCAACCCACCATCACCACCGACCATCGTCGCCACCACTAACCCCACCTATACACCAATACCATCACCGACAGTCACACCCCCAAAATATCGCAGCGGATTGGCAACCGTGGGTGGTGACTTCATAGCACATGAACACAAGATATAAAGAACGACTTCTACATGAGTCGTTAAAAGTGATCATTGGATACATTTAAATTAAATCGAGTTTTCAACCACGTACAATTAATAGTATCAATACAAAATAATAAATTGTTTGAAATATGTCCAAATGATCATAGTAAATGCAGGAAAAGACTCCAGGATGCACTCCAATATGCTAGTCATGCAAATCACGAACCTGAGAAATACCTGCTTAAAATGTCAACAATAATGTTGGTGAGTTCATAGGTTTTAGTAATCAGTAACGTTAAGTAAAAGTAGTGTGGACCACAAGATTTCCGAGTGTATGACGATTGTTATAACACATACAATATCACATAAAGAAAAGTTATTAAGATTACATTAAGCTCATGACACCAAAGTTACAACAGAGAATCAAGTTGTTACAAGTAGTTGTCCGGTAGGTGTCCAACCCAAGACCACCTAGAGTTACTCGAAAGTTATACGTCCGTTTGACTAATCCCCTTGGTCAAGTAAGCGCTACTTACCTGGACGGGGGTGTCAACCCTAATAGATCTATTTACAACAATCATGCTTACACAAAGTAATTAACGGCTCATAATCCGCAATAGTTTAAAAGTACCTGTGTCCATATGTAAAAGCAAGCAATGTATTTCACCACAAGTGTTGCAAAACAAGTATAAACCATGTAATAGTGGGGCTATGAAACTCACCTCAACAAGTAGTGTACTGGGAAAGTATTACGTAAGTTCAACGTACAAGAATCCTAACCGCGACCTAACAAATAAATCGTCTTAGGAATAATACGACATGTACTAAATGCATATGAGTTTTATAAAGTTTTATCACCCTTACATGCTTGCGTCTAAGTTTTACAAGTCAAAATATGATTTACACAAAAGTTTTCCAAATAAATTTTTAGGTTTCAACGCATTTTTATAAACTGATTTTTACTCAAATTTACGGGATCGTAACTCACGTGTTTCTTTATGAATCTAGTCCGTTCTAGAGCCTAACTTGTAGTATTTCATGCCTTCTTTCCAAAAATATAAGCCATTTACACCAGTTCGGGGTTTAAATGTTCCAAAAGTTTGACACAAAAGGGTAGGTCATTGTTGTTTGCCCGTTCCAGTGGGTTTTTGCCCATTGTTAAATAGTCATAACTCTTTCATTACTTAATCATTTGATCCGATTTAAATTTTTGGGTTTATATCATATTGGCTACAAAAAGTTCAACTACCATCACTAAGGATTCAGAGTTTAAGAAACCTAAAAACAACCTCAAAGTAGCTAGGTCAGACTACTTTTAAACTAAAGTGTTGCTACTATTGTGTACCGGAAGTGTTTTACCCATTTTCTTTTGGCCATAACTCCTTTGTTACATGTCCTTTTGGAGTGATTTAATGAAACACCCCTTAAACGACACTAGAATTTTTTTTCTTTTGAAAATACTCATATTTGGACTTTACAAACAAACTTGAAGAAATTGAAAACATACATCAATGCAATTAACATACACAAGCTCATTAACATTTATAAGAACCATATATGATAACCCAAAAGTGAAAACTCGAAGCACGTAAGAGATATAAACATTCTGTGAACTGTGATAAATACGTCGTATTCATTAACTTGAATACGCCGTATTAAGTCCAAGAATGAATACTCCGTATCCAAAAGTGTGAATACTCTGTATTGGGTCCAGACTTGGATATATCGTATTAAATACTTTGAATACTCCGTATTGGGTCCAAAAGCTTAATACGCCGTATTAATTAGCTTGAATACGCCATATTGTGATCTCAGATACAAAACTCTGCAGAATCTGCAGAATTCTGCAGGAAACCCAACAACCACAAACTAGACTTTATGTAAAAGAGTAAAAACAACCAAAATATTGTATTTTACCAATTTACCTTTGGCATCATAATTCGCCATTATAATTCTTTGACTTTAACAAGTTAACGGGTTGAAAAGCCCTTAATCCAAACACCCTTAATTCACATTTATAATTACATAATCATATTGATGAGGTATCATTTTATACACTATTTCGGGGTCATTTAACCCCTTAAATCATGCAAATATGCCCAGATTATGTGCTTAATCATTTGTTTTCTGGTTTTTAGCACCTGGATGGCTTTTGGAAGAAATACACGTGACTTAGGCTCATTTGAAGAAGAAACAAACAAGATTACGGACCTACACCAAATCTCTTGAAGATTTATGCAAACGATGGCTGGAGATGACGTCGCAGGCATAAAACGACGCCGTCGTGATCTATCTAGTGACGGCGTCAAGAACTTGGCGACGACGTCAGGACGTGGCCGACTTTAAGAGGATCTAGAATCATCTACGTGGCGACGACGTCATGATTATAAAGCGACGCCGTCACGTCGACGTCTCTATAAATATAAATTCGTTTTAGGGTTTTAAGTGTGTAACTTTAGGATAACTTTGTATAAACCTAGGGAGACGAACCCTAGTCATTTTAGGAGCTTTATAGGTCATTTTTAGGGCCTCAAAACCCTATTGTACTACCTTGAATCCATGTTTTAATCAAGTAAGGTTATTTATCATTAATCATTTAATATGTCTATGTGTTGTCTGATTAATTTATCTTCTTGCTTTCTTTATAACATGCGAGGCTAAACCCTCCTTTGTACTTATCTATGATTGCATGAAACTTAGGTTGTAGATCATTTTGATGTTGCTTCTTGTTGTTGAATGTGCGCGTTAGGCTTTAGAAAATCAACTTTTATCTGCATCGCTGTTGATATGTCTAGGAAAATACGAGTAGTGTAGAAAGGATACCAACGGTAACAGTCTTCATACTACCTTACCCACTATATGATTGATCCCTCTTAAGTTATTTCACATGCATTTAATATACTATTAGGGGTCTTGTAATAGTCTTCATACTACCTTACTTGTACATTGCCTTAACAGAATATTTAATAGACAGCGGGTTCGTGTAATCCGTTCATGACCTAGGAAATACTTACACAGATCATCACAAGTGTGACAAAGCAACGGATCTAGGAGAAGCAAGCTGAGGAGTAGTGCATGATTAGGTAAACACATTTGCTTATCATAAAGTTATCACCAGTAGATTAGATATTAATTAGTTTAGTAATTAGTTAAACAAACCAACCTCTCAAACCATAAATTTACCTGCTTTCTTATAAATATAAAAACACAAAAATAATCTTCTCTCAACCTCTAGAATTCTGTTAGACCACGATCAAGCTTTCGCAACCTATTCCCCTAGATAACGATAACAACCCTCGAGTCTTGCCTATACTACACTGCAACGATTAGGTACACCGCCTAGGGGATTGTAAAACTTCCAGTGAAGTCTTCGCAACCCTCACATCAAGTTTTTGGCGCCGTTGTCAGGGAATGAATAGTTAGGTTTCTATCATAGTTTAACTTAGTTCTACTCACTTGAATCATTTCAAGTGAGAATTTAATTCTGTATATTAGCTTTCTTGTAGTCTATCTTTTTTTTTGTGTTAATTGTTTCATAATCCATTCTTGTCAACCACCATGGGAGACGCAAATCCTATCTGTACCATTTTAGATTACTCCAAACCTAGCCACGAGGGCTACAGGAATACCATTGAGCTCCCCGTAGGGAACAACGTGGTACCTCTTCGATCTGACACCATCCGGTTAGTGCAAAACAGATGCTCATTCCACGGACTTCGGTCTGAGGATCCAAACCAACACCTCAATGATTTCTTAAAACTTGTGGACTCACTTGACCTTGACGGTAAAACAGGGAAAAAACGCGCCTGCGTTTATTTTAATTTTCCCTTCACGATCAAGCTAGCAATTGGCTTGAACGTCTTCTAGCAGGATCTATCACCACATGGGAGGATCTTACTACTCGTTTCCTTGCTTAATTCTTTCCATCGGGAAAGACTGCAAAACTCCGCAACGATATCGTGATGTTCCAACAACATCATGGAGAATCTCTATCTGAAGCATGAACTCGTTTCAAGGACTTTCTCCAAAAAGTCCCTCATCATGGCATCGATCACTGGCTTCAAATCCAGATTTTTTATGTTCATGTCTCGTTTCATCTTAAGTGCGAGATTGACCATGTCGCTGGTGGAAAAATACGTAATAAGAACCCCGACGAATCCTATGAAATCATTGAGAACCTCTCCCTCTACGACCATGAGGGCTAGAATGACGCAAAAGAATTCGTCAAACCGGTCAAAGCTATTTCTACACCTCAACCCACCTCCAAAACGTCTGACCGAATACTGCTTAAGCTCAAAGACCAGATTAATTTCTTACTAAAGGGATCGCGACCGAAGCCTAGACTGAGCTCAACACACATCCCTCAAGTTTATGTCGAAGCAGTCTACTCAAACCCTCGCCCGCAAAACCAGAATGAACCACCAAAGCAGAGCCCTTTCACTTTTCGCAAACGTACCGGCCTAATCCCTCAGCCCCAGGCATTAGGAACTACTTTCGAAGTTCGAGTATAGGACTACATGGCAGCACACACCGAAAGGATGGAAAGATTTGAGAATACCATTTTCAAACAGCGAGAGGAGATAAATGATAAGATGGCAGAAATGTTCGGGCTTCTTAAAGAACTCACAACCAGTAGGGCTTCTGAAAAAGTGCTAATCAGAGAAGAGGCCAAATCCCCCGTCACAAAAAATGTGAATTCTATCTCTCTCGCCAGAAGGGAGGAAGAGAGAAACGGCGATAATGACGTAGCAACCTGCGACGACATTGAAAAACCTGTCAGAACAGAAATGGGAAGGCCAGTAAATGAAGCTGAAAATGGGATCAAAAACGAACCAATTAGAAAAGCTGAAAAAGAAGAGATGACCAAGGCACCCAGCTCTCAGCCCATAGAATATTACCTGAAGCATAGGATCAATGGGAAACTAATAGAAGGACTTGTTGACAATCATAGGTTCAATGACTCCCTATCAGGAACCTGATTTGGAAAAATAAAAGGAAGGACTTACAATTTATTACCTAGGGGGCCTGTTTATGAAGCCCTAAAACACATGAACGCCCTAGTTGACCAAGGATCCGACGTGAACATCATGCCCCTTTCTATCTACTTAAGACTAACTGACGAAAGGCCTGCTGAGACAGATATTAGACTCTCCGTAGCTAGCCACTCGTATATCTACCCTTTAGGAATAGCAAAGGACGTATTAGTTGAGGTTGCTGAGCATGTATACCCCGTAGACTTCATAAATTTAGACATTAAGGAAAACGAGAAGAGGCCTTTCATCTTAGGAACACCATTCTTGACAACGGCTACGACCGTGATTAAGTTTGATAAAGGCACCAAAACTCTAAGATTTGGAAAGAGTAAGATAAGCTTCCATAGGATACCTGAATCCCTTTGTAAGGATGAGAAATAGATTAAGAACGATATAGAACCTATAGCCCCCACTATGACTGTAAATAGGCTAGTCTTAGAATGGGAGGAAAAGATAAAACTTCACCAAGAAAAGGAGATGGATTTTGACCGGTTGAGGAACAAAAACTTCAAAAATAAGAGACCTGCTCCTGTCAAAATAAAAGATGGAATGGATGATGAAGGAGAAGTCACGTAAGAACGTGTGACTTCGAGTCTAGCTACAAGACTCATAAATAAAGAAAATCGCTTTTTGGGAGGCAACCCAATATTTACTTTCCAGCATATTAGGAGTGTCTTGTGTTTTAATTCTTTGTTGTTTGTTTTATTATGTTTGAATGAATTTTGTAATCATGCTTTGTTTGTTTATAACTTCGTCTTATCTACAATCAAAGGTATTTTGCAACAAAATAAGTGAAGGAGAAATATCCGATTTTTAAGAACCAAATTCAAACATTTAAAATAAATTGTATAGATTAATTCGTGTCAGTTTTGAGTCATATGATTGTAATGATTAATTCCAGGTTTTTATGCAGTGCTTTCTTTAGATTTAACTAATAAAATTGCGTGCAGAAAATTTCTCATTAAACACGAAGAAGAAATTTTCCACAGAATCTGGAAACGGCGTCGGGACTAACACTCGACGACGTCGCGTCTCCAGGAATGTAAAAATTCAAAAAAAAAATTAGTATTTCTGAAAAATAAAATGTGCAATATTTAAAATTTGTAATTTTGTTGTAAACCTGCATAAACTTTTGATTACATCATTACTCTCATCCTATCTTTACTGTTTTAATAGAGTCAAAACCCTAAACTCTCATTGTATTTATATCTATCCTGCCAATTTTATGCTTGGTGTAGTTATCTTTATCTTTGATTACAAGTTATATTTAACGAGAAGAAGCTTGAAAGTTCTTAGGAAGTTTCATCAGACAATTCTTGGAGGACGATTTAACCAGTTATCGCATGTTTCTTCTCCATTATTGAGCAAACCAGGGGAGTACTAGTTTTTTTTCCTTGTTTTCTTATCTCTTTATTCGTTTTTACGGTACTTCTAAAGAACATTGGGGTCAATATTCAACTTAAGTGTAGGGGAAAAATAAGCCTTAGAAACTATTCATTCATTTGCCATTTGCTTTGTCCTTAAAATAATGAGTAATATATCGAAACATAGCATAAAAAGATAATTTTGACCAAAATTTAAATTTTTTTCTGACACATACCGACGAAAACCAAGTATGAATAGCGTCTCATGGATAGGAATGTGTATGACTAGCATAAAAACCCTCAAAATTCCACCCATAAAATGTGAGGTTTGCCTTTAGATCTTTAGGAATTCGGGTATCCATTATTGATACCCAAGATAATTTGCACCTTTAGCTTTCTCGAGTTAAGGTTCGAATGCAATCATATATGTCTATTCCGTCGTTATGGATGTGTACGTATGGTCTTTGTCGCCTTTTCTGAAGCATTGGTATCGGTATTAAATTATATGAGTGTACTGGTGGTATATTAAATTCTAGAACTTGTTTTTGTGATGCATCCCGAGACCGCATAGTAAGTATTAGGATTTGCTAGATAAGAGGCACTAGGATTAACCCGTGTTTTAAATGTGTAATTGTTATGATGGTCACGCCGATCACATAACTATCCCACACCATTGCCATGCACTCATTTTTAGTGCAGGATACCCCTAGTACAACCCTCTAAGCCTATCCTTTTTCACGGTTTTCGTAATTTTTTTGTTAAGTCGGACTATTAATGAAGAGCATTGTTAACCCTTTGTTACACCCAAATCGCCTTAGCATACCTTGTATGTACTCGCTTTTAGTACATTATTGTTTTAACACAAGTTAATTATTGAGTACACGGTTGCTAAGTCCTTATCCTTGTAAAGACATTTTTGGGACCATTGAAATTCATGGTAGTATTCATCTTATGAAGAATTAGGGAAGAAATAATTTATTACCCCCAATAGAGCTCAATAAGCTCCATGTTATCTTGATCCACATCAAATCGGGTCATTGGTTAGATTGTAAATAATTGAGTATGTAAAAGTTCAAATGTAGGGGTGTATCTACAAACCCCCATAATGTATTATATGTTTAAGCAATAGCAAGGCAAAAGTGTACGAAAAAAATGTATATAAAAAAAGTGAAAAAATGTATATAAAAAAATTTAAAAAAATGTACGGGCTGTCATTTGCTTATGTTTATGTTTATATTAGAGTCAAGAAAAGAAAAAGAAAGAGATTGATGTAGAGTTGTGTAAAGTTTGTATATATTTTGTCCGAGTCTTTGGCTTAGCAACCAAACCAACGTGTATTCGTATAAATAATTAGCTAACCCTTCCACTCCAAATTTACCTAAAAGTCACTCCCTAAATATATCCCATCTATTTTTGTTTCCGTTAATGTTATCTTACGCCTACACCCCACAACCCTTTAAAAGACCTCTTGGATAGTAATGAATAATGCTTGCGCCTAGTGGTGAAAGTTTGATCCTTTACCAAGCCTATGGTAATTTATATGATATGACAGGTGATGAGTGTTGATTTTTCGTTTCCCCATTATGTTATAGTTTTTTATACACCCGAGTGAAAAAGAGAATCTCAAACACTTATGTGAGGTGCTAGTATATACTTTCCGTGCTTTTAATTACGAGGTCTAGAAGGTTGTGTTGTAAAATACTTTTAAAGAGTAGGTTAAATGATTCTAATATTGCTATTGTCTAGGTAAAAAAGCCCATTTGCTTGAGGACAAGCAAATCCCATGTGCAGGGGTATTTGATGAGGTGTCATTTTTCGGGGTCATTTAACCCCTTAAATCATGCAAATATGCCCATATTATGTGCTTAATAATTTGTTTTCCGTTTTTAGCACTTGGATGGCTTTTGAAGGAAATACACGTGACTTGGGCTTATTTGGAGAAGAAACGGACAAGATTACGGACCTACACCAAATCTCTTGAAGATTTATGCAAACAGTGACTGGAGAGGGCGTCGCAGGCATAAATCGACGCCGTTGTGATCTATCTAGTGACGGCGTCAGGACGTGGCCGACTTAAAAAGGATCTAGAATCATCTACGTGGCGATGGCGTTAGGATTACAAAGCGACGTCATCGCGTCGACATCTCTATAAATATAAATCCGTTTTTAGGGTTTTAAGTGTGTAACTTGAGATAACTTTGTATAAACCTAGGGAGACGAACCCTAGTTGTTTTAGGAGCTTTATAGGGCCTCAAAACCCTATTGTACTACCTTGAATCCATGTTTTAATCAAGTAAGGTTGTTTATCATTAATCATTCAATATGTCTATGTGTTGTCTGATTAATTTATCTTCTTGCTTTCTTTATAATATGCGAGGCTAAACCCTCCTTTGTATTTATCTATGATTGCATGAAACTTAGGTTGTAGATCCTTTTGATGTTGCTTCTTGTTGATGAATGTGCGCGTTAGGCTTTAGAAAACCAGCTTTTGTCCCCATCGCTGTTGATATGTCTAGGGAAACGCGAGTAGTATAGAAAGGATACCATCGGTAACAGTCTTCATACTACCTTACCCACTATATGGTTGATCCCTCTTAAGTTATTTTACATGCATTTAATATACTCTTAGGGGCCTTGTAATAGTCACCATACTACCTTACTTGTGCGTTGCTTTAACGGAATATTAAATAGACAGTGGGTTCGTGTAATCCGTTCATGACCTAGAAAATACTTACATAGATCATCACAAGTGTGACAAAGCAATGGATCTAGGAGAAGCAATCTGATGAGTAGTGCATGATTAGGTAAATACATTTGCTTATCATAAAGTTATCACCAGTAGATTAGATATTAATTAGTTAAACAAACCAACGTCTCAAACCATAGATTTACCTGCTTTCTTATAAATTTAAAAACACAAAAATAATCTTCTCTCAACCTTTAGAATTCTGCTACACCGTGACCAAGCCTTCCCAACCTATTCCCCTAGAGAATGATAACAATCCCCGAGTCTTGCCTATACTACACGGTAACGATTAGTTACCCAGCCTGGGGGATTGTAAGACTTCCTGTGAAGTCTTCGCAACCCTCACATCACATATCATTTTCAACATTCACATAGATAAATTCACAACTAACATTAAAACATATAGACCACATTGTTTTGACCCCAAAATGATATTGACCCAAGATTTAACACAAGAAATATACCAAACAAAAGTGGACACTTAGGGTGTCAACTTTGACGACTCCTTGATCTAAGAGATGGTCTTCTACTTACCAAATCCAAACGCTACTTTAATCCCACCAAGCTATTTTTCTCCTTACCCTTGTCTACTCCACTCGAACCTACAAAACATTTATAAACTTATCCGTAAGCGAAATACTTAGTAAGTATATGACATAAACTACATTCATCAAGTTATAACTAGGGATTAAACTAGTCATAACACATCAAGGAGTACATTTATAACATTAAAACCTACCTTTTACAAGCATATAATTATGCTAACATTACACATATACTAGCATTGGATCCAAGCTACATTCATTCATAACTCCTTGAAACATTGCTTCATAATACATCATAATTCAATAAAATTGACATTATGCTAACATTAACAAGTTTAGTCAATATACTTACCTTAATTATTCTTCTAATTTCCTATTTGAATTTCAAAGATTGCTCCTCCTTTGCTTCCTATAGAGGAATTAACCCTAATAATAACTAGTTAGTGTTTAGGATCATAAATTAACAACCTTTACTCATTATACCCAAAATTCATAACATAAACCCTAATTTTCGGATTGGATAATTACTTACTTGATGTGGAGAATGCAACCAAGGACTCTTATTAGCTTATAATCTTTTCCCTCTTGCTTAATTTCTCCGATTGGTCAAACCCTAGCTTCTCCCTCTTTCTTCTTGGTTGGTGTCGACACACAACACAGACACACTCTAATATTTCTAAAAAATGTATGAATTATCTATCCTCTGATATTTAATTAATTAAGTTTGCCAAATTGGCAACACTAACCCCTCAAGTCATATTCTTCCTATTTTAGGCACTTAAATAACTTTACACTTATTTATTCCTAACTTATAACTTTACCATTTTCTTATAAAATACATTCTAAACAATTAAATATTATTATTTATACTATAAAATAATATCTCATCGGGCTACGGGTGTTACATTTAAATTGCTACGTTTAAGTTGTTATCTCGGCTATAAATTACTTAACTACCACAGTTCACGAATCTAAGCTTAAGGTGTTAAAATATTGCCCTCTAAATGTGCACTCAGCAACATATATCTTTCAAGTACCCGGTTTTGTTTTCAGGTTACAACTACACGAAAAGCTCTATAATATACAATTTTCAAACATGATATATCCAAGAAATTATATTTAACTGTAGTAAAAAGAAATTTAACATAAAGTCCTTTTTAAGTGATAAAAACGAGCATAAAAGTCGGCCTATTTTAGTATCTTTATTTTTAAGTTCCAAAACGGTATTTTTACGCAACAAGCATGTATCGGTGATATAAAACAAGCATGAGATGATCAATATGAGTGAAATGAAGTTTGAAAAGAGTCTAAGAAGTTCTTACAAGAGTTGATGGATATTGGTGAATAAGAACACAAAAAACTTATGAAAACCCTATCTTATGAACTTCTGAACCCTATCAAATAAATAACCAGGCTTAAACCTTCTTGAACACATGTTTAGTTTGTAAATACCCTTGTGTTTGACCCCTTTTTCGGCCGTGTATATAGAGAGAAGAAAAGAAAGAAGTTGTGAATTTTTAACTTTGAAAAAAGACTAACAACATGTGTTCTTTTGTAAAACAATTAGGGTAAGTATTGTGAGTACTTTAGGCATCACAAGGATGTGTTTAACCCTTGTAAGATCAAAGTGACATTTTGAGTTTTGTGAATCTTAGGATTTGGCACATGAAGGTGACAAGGGGGGGGGGGGGGGGACTTTGACATTGAATGATACTAGAAATTTGGAGTAATTACAAGAAGGGTAAAGTTGCTTTTAAAATTGGAAAACACTTGTTTCTACTCCCTTATATGGTGCCGGTTATAGAAGTGTAAGGGGGAGATTTTGTAATTTTTGACATATATGAGGGTATATATTGGTATATAATGTAAAAGTGGTGAGTTGGTTAGGTATTTCATGCATGCATGAGACTTAATGAAAGTCTTAGATGATTTACGTAAAAGTTTAAAGACCGCATGCATATGAAATGTAAAACATGCTTAATATAGTGATAAATGCTAGTTATGAGTAGACCATACTTAGTCTAGAGTCGTTGTGCATCCAAAGACGTTTTTCATAGTACGCGAGATAACTTCTCGATTATAGGTTAAATCAAGCACGTATACGTTCAAAGTAAAATATTTCAAGTGAATGGTTAAATATTAACCTGGAAAAATGTAAATTGTCACACCGACCACCACAGCGACCACTAACCCCAGCCATCACTATTTTACACCAACACCACCCAACACTGTTGTCACCACCATTGCCACCCACTAACCACTACCATCCCTATTACCATCATAACCCACTGTCGTCCTCACCAACGTACCCATCCACCATTGCCATCGATGGTTGGCGGTGGTGGTGGTTGAGGTTGGTGGTTTATGGCGATGGTGGGTAGGGTTGGTGATTTACGACGGTGGTGGGTGGGGTTGGTGGTGGAGGCGGTGCTTGGTAGTGATGGTGGTGGCGATGATGATTGGTGGTGGTGGTAGCGGTCGGTGAACTTGAAATGTAAAACTTAATGGATGATCGTTAAATATTTAACGAAAATACTCAAATTGGCAAAAAAAAATAATAAGTTAAATGCCTTTTTATGCAAGAAAAAAAACGCAAGACCTTGATTGAAATGACCCTTAAGTTTGATACATTTTTATGTCATTTGCCCAAAACTCTTAAATATATCGTTAGCAAATAATTTATGTCACCTCAAATTATAATGATAACAAGGTTTTTAACCCGCGCTCCGCTACGGAGCGCGGGGTTATACTTTTTTGATCATGTGTCCATTCTAGCAGATGTATAGAGTATATTGGTAAAGGATGTTTACACTACATATTGTTCTTTATGTACATTAGAACCTAGAAAAAAAGGGTTCTCGTAGAATAGAACAAACGCCGTTAGACACTGAGTGTGATAGTCAGCCATGAAGTTGCTTCCAAGACTCAGCTTTCTCTAAAATTCAAAATATATTTCTCTCGCCAATATTTATTTTGCTCTCCTGCACTAAAAAACAAAGCACATGAAGTGAAAAAACCAAAAAAGAAAAAGGATATAAAGACTTGCAAGAAGGTAAGTAACTGTTTTAGAACTAAAAGAACCCGAATAAGTGTCTCGCTAGGAGCTGCACTCACTTTATCGATCCAGTAAGCATGACACCATGTCAGGCTTTGTATAGCTAAGGGGACGATCCCAATTGTATATATATGATGACATGAATTCCAATTGGACACCAAGCTATCTATTAGCAATTAGCACATGGACGTCAACAACCTAATATGGCGTGCAGTTCATTCTTTCAAAGAATACAATTCACAACATCATAAAAATTTAATATTTGAGTACTTAAACCTTTTTAAAAATGGTTTAGCAGCGTAGGAAGAAAAAAAGAGTGGTGCTGTTATCATTTAGTGACATTTTCCCTACGAAGGATGAAATTTGCTATTAGATCTAATAGGACTTACTTCAATATGATGAAGAAGTTTGAGAGCTTCACGATGTAGCGAGTTGCACTTGTAAAGATCTGATAAACACAAATAGTGATTTCCATTCAGTAATATCTCATCACATATTTTTACATCGCAATAGTTGAGGCTTTTCAAGAAATCCAAAGCTGCGGTAGACTGTCCTGTCAAGAGCAAGGTTTGCAGAAGTGTCGTTTCCAATACTGTTGCTGTTTCTCTAGCACCTGAGTCAAGGGGCGGATATTAATGGTCTGAAAATAACTACAAATTCCTAAATCATGGCATTTATACAAATTAAAATTATAGCTGCTAATGACCCATCCTAAACTGCTTTGTCCTTCGGGTTGATCTGGAAAAGTAGATTGCTTAAAATGAAAATTGACTTGACATTTGACCCGTTTCTATACCTTTTTACCGCTTCATTTAGTGGTTCTGCAAAAAGCATAATGTTACAGAATGCTCAAATTTCAATCGGTGTACCTGTGTTTGGCACGAATAACTTTTCCTCATTGCGTGCCTTCTTCCTCTTTTTCACAATCCCGTCTTCCTCTTGTTTGACACCAACAGGTTCTTTTGCAACAAACATACGTGTTGTGGGTCAAGCCAAAACAACTTTTTCTTTTTTTTTCATAAAAATACCTCATTTAAAAAAGTCATTTATATACCTTTTGGGAAGTCTAGGCTACACTAAAATGTCTTCCAATGCATATCAGCTTTGTCCAACCTGGATATAACAGCAATATTGTTTCAGGCCCTTTAAACAGAAAAAACAACAAAAAATGGAAAAAGCGTTACCAACCTGGAATCCGTCTTGGAACGATTTTACAGAGAATTAGTTTGAATGAACAAAAAGTAACTTGGAATCCGTCTTGGAACGATTTTGCAGAGAATTAGTTTGAATGAACAAAAAGTGTTTGCTCTTGAAGCCAAACCACCTTACCATTTAAGAGTCTTGTTTTGACCCATTTCGAACTAAACCCAATTTGACATGTGCAACCCGCCTATTCTCGCGAACTATCCCAACACATGCTAAAGTCAGCTTCAAACTGACCGAGAAGCAACATTCATATATTTATATTGTTCGTTATATACGCTGAAACAAAGGGTTCCAGTCAGTTCCATTAGTTTAGGCTTCGGTTTCTAGATCAGGCTCATGCCTATTTTGACCCAAGCCTGTTCTGAACATGATCTGCCCAACCCGCCCATGACAGTAATGGATTTTTATTGTCGCTTCTATCTAAATCATTTTGAACTGGTAATCTAGTATTCAAAAATAAGAACCTGCAATTCTACAGGTGCACATTGCTAAACTACCGTACTTCAAAATTGATTTTCACATTCATGTGTTGCAAAGTATCACCTGGAAAGACGTATAAATAGGTGATAACCTATCATGTTTGTAGAAAAAAGATAGCAGAGGTATGACAGATAAAAACATAAATTTTGACAATGAAGTCGTCTCCATAAACCAAAACAACAAAACATACATGCATGTTTGGTAACCACGTTTACAAAGTTGGTACCGATTAGGTGATATTTTTCATATAACATTACCTCTTTTAGATTCCGCAAGAAGTTCAGACTTTAGCATCATTGTCACATGTTCCGCCATGAGGATTCATACTTTTTTCACTTTTATACGGCCCAAGACTACTGTGATTCCTGTAGGTGTATAGGGACCACTTAAACCTGCAAGAACACAATAATCATCAGATTTCAACCCGAACCCATGTTGACCCATCACCCAACCCACCTATTTTGACATATCTACATTGTTAGCATTGATTGAAACATGAAAACATATACGTTATGTTTTTTGTTTTTCATCCATTGTGAATTTATAATGCCTAATAATGCCGAAACATTTGGATTATGCACTTGCTTTTCAAGAGAAGGTTATACGGTTTTAAACGATCTATGTTTATCTCCTTTCAGTGACTGATGTGAAGGGCCTTTGCCTTTCTTATAAAATATCCTACTACTTTTCAAGAGAAGAAAAACACTACTTTTATCACATAGCTATTTTATTCTTATTCAAATGTTTTGTTTTTGTATTTGTTTCTAAAGTTATAGACTCAACAGTAAAACGGGAGATTGACATCTTTTTCTTGAAAATGATCCAATTGCTTTCATATTTTATCTTTCGACCAATGAAATATATCTGGTGGCTTTAATGAATCATAACGTCTTAGAAATTAGTCAAACACTATTAATCATTAAATGACTTTATTGAAATGAAAATTAGATCATGATCTTAACAACACAACTTTGAAATTCTATCAATTCTTTGTATACATAAAATGGGTAAAAAATGAGCAAGTGAAACTAATGTGACCCATTTCAACCTGTGGCAATTACGGTAATTTAAAAATTATACAACTCTTAGATACTAAAAAAAGGTAACGCAAGTCCTAGTTTTTAACACCCAACATGTGTTTTTTCTTTGGTTTTCTGTTGTTCCAAGTTGAAAAGTGCCTACCAAAAACATTGGTACTTACTGTAATTCAAACAACTCATGAGAAAATCAGAAGACAGAGAAAAAATAACTCGGAGTCTGTATGAATATAATTAAATTTTAGGCAACTTCTAAATTCAACCCATTTGACCCGTTCGCATTATATTTCTGATTCTACAAATGAATCCAAGTTCTCCCCAAGTTAAATAGAACATTTAGAACAATGTGCATGTCCCAAAACAAACGACGTAAGAATGTCAGTCTTACCGCTAGAGCCTCAGGATTAGTCAACGTTATTGACTCTATCGATCTTTGATTTTTTCTCAGGAATGCGTCTGTTGTGGCCTCTGCCTTGCACGGTGTTTAGGACATCAAGGTGTTAGTTACATTTCTAGTACCCGTCCAAAAGTGATATTAGTCTCAGGATCATCCTTCATTCTTAAAGAAACATTCATCCATGTGGGAGTAATTTTTTCGAGCAGATCCTGTATGAAGTAACTATAGTCATTCAGTAACATTCTTTCAAAGTCACATTTCATTTGATAGTTGAATAGAAATATTGTTTCAAGAAGTATCAGAGGTATGTAAAGTCTAAGGAAACAATTTCAATAGCACCTTTCTTATTATTACATGAGAATTACCAATTGGGTCGGGTCTGCTCTCCTTAGGATAATAAAATCGGAGTATCTTTTCATTTTCTTCAGGTTTAATGTTGAAAAAAGGGATTCCAGCAGGAAATTCTCCACGGGCCAAATTCGGGAGTAGATTTACAAAATTGTGGTAAGGCTCCGCCATCAATATGTAACTGCAACAGGCAAAACATAAATTAAACTTTGTTGAATAAACCATGATTAGGAATCTTTAGAAACAGCAGAAGAATGCTCACCCCTCTTCAATAGTATTAATACTACTTGATTCGTGGCTTAGTATATACTTATATAGCAACCCTAATACAGATCCTAACCGAATGCCCTTGACCAAGGCAAAAGG